>CAUYPK010048586.1:0-63569 GCA_963574355.1 Loris lydekkerianus | reverse complement strand
CATCACCAGAGTAAATATTTGGTGTTTTTTTTTTTTTTTTTTTTCCTTTGAGACAGGGTCTTGCTCTTTCTTCCCCAGAGTGGAGGGAGTGCAGGGATTGATTTCAGCTTACTGTAGCTTGGAAATTCTGGGATCTTGTGATACTCCAGCATTAGCATCCTGAGTAGCTGGGACGGCAGGCATGCGCCAATATTGCCAGATAATTTTTCTTCTTCTTCTTTTTTATACAGAGGGGATCCGACTATGTTACTCAGGCTTATCTTGAGCTCATGATCTCAAGTGAGCCTCCTGCCTCGGCCTCCCAAAGTGCTGGAATTAGGGTTGTGAACCACCAGGCCTGGTCAAAGCAAACAGTTTGCATGGCACGTGTTTGTCTTCTACAGAAATGATTCTCCACTGGGAGATCAAATCCTAGAACCTCAGATGAGGCTGTTCTTAAGGTTTTACTGGCAGAGATAGCAGACAACTTCCACAGCACTATGTCTTTGTTTTGTGTTGCTATTAGAGAATACAAGGGACTGGATAAGTTATCAAGAAAATAATTTATTTGCATCATGACTCTGGAGGCTGGGAAAGCCAACCGAGAGGGGCCACATCTGATGAGGGACTTCCTGAGATAGGAAAAGGTCAAACTCCTGGCCTCAAGCCCCTTTATAATTGACATCAATTTATTCATGAGGGTGGAGTCCTCACAATCTAAACCCCTTTCATTAGGACCCACTCCCTAACACTGTTACTTTGGGGATGAAGTTTTCAGAACATGTTTTTTAGGGGGTGCACATTCAAACCATAGCACACTGCTAAGCCTAAATTTTTTTTAATGATCTCTGTCCTATTTCTAATACAAAATTTCAAGCTCTCCGATGCCTATTTCATCAGTTTTTTGCCTCTCATCCTGTTGTTCTGAGTTCCTGAATGGTTTGGACCTGTGCTGCTGATCAGCCTCAGCTGTCTTCCCCCCTGTGTCCACCTTTAGCTCCAGCCAAGGTCCTCTCAGCCACTGGCAGGAATGTCTGTCATCATAGTAGAATTACACACACCAGAAAAATTGAACATGAGGACAAGTTTTAATATTCTCACAATGCATGTCCTTTTATAAGTCATTTCATTTAGTAGGGACTCTGCACCCTCAGTTACAAATGTGGAGATTATTTTATCAGAATATTTTCTAGAACTAGATCTTATCTTTTATTCTATCTGGGAGCATCAAAAAGACTTGAAGGTGATAATTACGAAAAACACAAAGCAAGTTTTATATTATCCTTAAAGTAAATGAAGTACTGAAATTGGCCCAGACCAACAACAGACTAACCCAGGCAAAGGGAGCAATGTTAGTCTGGTCACCTATAAATCAGTGCCAATCTCAGACATTTTTCTCTGCCAGTGGTATTTTATGCATGAGATGAAATTTGTCGGTAATAAGAGATGAAAGCCAAATTGATTCGATGTGAAGAATTTTACTTTATTATATAACTTCCTTTTTTTCAGCTACAGTATTCTCTCTAAAAGGGAACATCAGTATTACACTATGAAGTATGTATCTTCAAAATGTTCTTACATTGCAAAAATTAAAAGTTGATTAACACTAGAGTGGTATAATCTTTGCTAAAATGTGACTAGTCCATGAAATTAAAAGCAGTCTTGAAATAATTTGTGTAAAAGCTAATAGCAAACAATTCTGGTTGGAGCTCTGGCCTCTTTGGTGGACTATAAGATTAGTAAGATGGAGTTTGAAAGCTGTGATTATCACAAGTCTTACCATATCATCATTTCATGAAGGAAGAACTGAGGACTCAGAGAAATCCAGTTTCTTTCACAATGTGTTGGTTTTACTACATTAAAACTTAAAAGTCCATTTTTTTTTTTTTTTTTTTTTTTTTGCAGTTTTTGGTCAGGGCTGGGTTTGAACCCACCAGCTCTGGCATATGGGGCCAGTGCCCTACTCTTTTGAGCCACAGGCGCTGCCCTAAAAGTCCATGTTTTAATGACTTCAAATACAGAGTGGTCAAAAGACTTAACTTCTTCCCAGTGACTTTGATGACATCAATATCATTGGGGAAGGGAGGATAGATTCAATTTTGAATTTTTAGAATTGTACTGGGGAGGGTAGGTTGGAAGTTTCCATAGAATAGAATAAACTTCAAAACTTTTGTGTGAAATAAGATGACCTTGAGTTGTAGATACATGTAAGGCATGGGCCAAATGAGAGCTATTATTTAAAAATGCATGTACGTTGCATAATATATATGTATTTTTAAATACATGTACACTACATAATATATATGTATTTTTAAATAGCTCTCATTTGGCCCACAACTTACATGAACTACTCAGTCATTTAATAAAGGGTAGGGCTGGGCAACACCTGTAGCTCAGTGAGTAGGGTGTTGGCCCCATATAGCAAGGGTGGTGGGTTCAAAACCAGCCCCAGCCAAACTACAATAAAAAATAGCCAGGCATTGTGACAAGGCACCTGTTAAGTCCCAGCTACTTGGGAGGCTGAGGCAAGAGAATCATCTAAGCCCAAGAGCTGGAGGTTGCTGTGAGCTGTCATGCCACAGTACTCTACCGAGAATGATGAGCAATAAAATGAGACTGACACTGTAAAAAAAAAAGGGGGGGGGGGAAGATCTACTATGTTTTGTGACAACTTGTATGAAACTGGAAATCATTCTAAGTAAAACATCGCAAGAATAGAGAAACAAACACTTGTATTCCAATACCAAATTGGAACTATTGGTCAACATTCAAGTACACATATGAAAGTAAATCTCAATAAAAATCAAGCTGGGGAGGATGAGGGTAGGTAAATTTACACCTCTTGGGTACAGTGCTCACTATCTGGGTGAAGGGCACACCTATATCTTTGACTCAATTTATATAAAAACGAGGTATATAAACAAAAGCACACATCCCCTCTAATATGCTGAAATGATATATATGCTTGACTGTTTAAAAAAATAATGTGAAGAACAACAGCCTATGGACAAAGTAGAGATAGGGGAGAATAGGAAATGACTAAAGCACTGCGACCTATAACAAAATCAGAAAAATGCTAATGAAATAGCATGCAGATGTTTTGGTTTCAGACACATCCCAGTTAAAATCTCAAATCCACCTCCTAGCTCCTATAGGATTTTAGCAAAATATAAGAGTAAAAAGTGAAACCATACAAGTTCTACATGAAAACCTGGGTGAATTTCCCTTCAGATATAGTGTAGGGGAAGGCTTTTTAATTATAAATCCAGAATCCTTTTACTTTCTTCTGACAAAAGCACTTTAATTTTTCTTTGGGAAGTAACATGTGACTTGCACGAAACTGTCAATCAAAGTGCATGGTTTCTCTGGCCAAAATGTGGGTTTGTGACCAAAGCAGGTCCAGTTCAGCTTCCTTCCTGGGAATTTACATTAGTTTTGACATCTGTGTTTTATATCATTAAAGCATTAAATAAGAAGGGAACCAAATGTACGTAAATTATTCAAGCACTTTACCCCCAGAAAAGGAAGAAATTGAGAGAACTAATTTCAAATTAAAAGATTACTCCTGGTTCAAGGGGGAAACATAAATAACAAAGACAAATTTGAATTCTATAGGTGATAGGGAGTTTAGAACTTGAAGATTTGGGATTTGAAGTGGTAAACTTTTAAATAGTAACTGAAATAAAAAGGAGAGGGTGCTTATCAAAACAAATGAGTTCAGCTTTGGAGATTTAGCAGGTATTGAGGACAGCCTCAATACTGGTTTATACTGGTTTCAATATGTAAAAGGATACAACATCCATAGTAAAAAGCAGAAGAGAAAATAATGGTGATGCTAGGACTGATCTGGGATGTGGATCTTATGAGGTTCCCACGAGTTAAACAAAAATTAAAATATTTTACAAGATAAGAACATAGAGCTTTAAAATTTACACTATTCATATGTTTATCTTTCAAGATTGTATGATAATTACAGTGAAACTATTCACTATCCTAATCAAATTCTGTTGGTAATCATGAAGCCAAGTTCTTTGTTGCATATTTCTTTAAATACATAGGCTTGAATTTTAAGTACTGCTGTCACACAAGTATGTTTCACGTATCTCACTGCACATAACATGTGATATACAGATAGCTGTAGAAGAAGAACAAAGAAACTTGACTATCTTTGGATGAAACGATGGCCTCAAAGGAGTAAGGATGGAGTCAAATCAAAAGATCAAAATTTTAAAAAAGCCTAAAAGTGATGAGAAAATAAGAGGGTGTGATGTAATTGGGTAATTACTATATTTGAAGATTTGTGAAGTAAAACAAGTATTTATGAGGACAAGTGTTAGCAGGCGACCATAGCATATAGACAACATTGTATTGAAATAAATCTTGTTTATGAGAAAGAAGAGAAGGTACAATTGGATAATAAGGTCTTTCAAAACAATGGAAGTATCCAGGATAGGAAATCTGTGGATCAAGTTTTAGGAATTTCAGTGGTAAAATATTCTATTTAAGTCCCGTGTTGTAGCCATGTTCCTTTCAGCATGCCCAGATTAATACTCAGCAAATAAAGTTGCTATCCCAGCTTTTCAGGGCAAGAACCAAATGTGAAAAATAGTGTAATGCGGGCAGTAGCCATCATATGTAGCTTTTCATTCTGCCTGTGCTTCTGTGTATCACCAGGTTGGTCTTCAATGTCTGGAACACAAGTGATCCTATTTACTATTGTAGCATCTCTCAGTGTTATGCAAATTGAAGACTAGTAAATCTTTCTTATGAATATAGACAAGGTTTCAGAAGGGTGAGCATAGCATTAAAAAAGGAATATTAATTTTATTAATAATAGGTACTTCCTCAAACAGTAATGAACAAAAGTGGGTCTTATATTATTTTATGGGTCTACTGGGAATTAGGCTTCTGCCTGAGGAAGCAGCTGCCCTTTTGTTCCCGTAAAACACACCTCATAGTATTTTATTTTGTAAGGGGGTTTTCTTCAATCTCACAGTACAACCTAACACCAAGGAAAATGGAAAATAGGCTTAAACTAGAGAAGCACTCAGGAGAGTTAGCCTATGAATTTTATTACTTGAATAACCACTTATGCAAAAACTGAACCCTACTCAATGATGCTCCCAGTGAATGATTGGTTGGGAGAAATGAGAGATATTTTGAGTGGCCTAGAGTCTGACAAGAGGTGCTTTATTACTCTAAAGTGAGTGGTTTAATTTCTCTATGGGTTGAACCTCAGAGTTGATGACTTTTCAATAGAGCATTACGTCAGAGAAATCCACTGGCTGTCAAGTAAAGGAAAGTATGTCTCTCTGTTTCTCATTTCAACAAAGAGACCTATTATTCTACTCCACCACATAAAATTCCAATAACGTTCCATATGCTTGGAATAATTCTGAGATATTGATTGAAATACCATGCATTCAAGAGAATGTACACTGTATTTTCTGAAAAGCGGTAATGTAAACACACATAATTACCAAGTATTTTTCTTCTTTGTCACCTAGCAATTTATCTGGGTACAGCTTTGTCCAGTTAAATCATTATCACCACTGAGAATAAAAACAGGATGGTGGTAATACTTAAAAATGAAGAATATTGTATCTTCTGATAGAAAAATTTAGGTATCAAGTGACATCAGTTTGGAAATAAGTTGGGCACCACCAAGAGTAGGAACTTAGAAACACAAGAGAATCTATCAACCAAACCATAATTTTGTCCATAATGAGACCTGATCTTTCCAACAAAATTTTGTTACCTATTAAATGTCCAGGGCATGTATTGTTTTTCAGATTCCAGAAGATCTCTGAATCAAGTTTTTGACTTGAAAGAATATAAGTGCAGAGAAAAATATAAGATATATGCAAATACAAAGTAATTAAATACTCCAAAGGCATTTGTATAGTTAAAAGAGCTAAAGATACCATGCTATCACATTGCAGAAGTTTGTAGCCCAAGAAAAGCAAAAGTGATGGACAAACAAAAGCAATACAAGGAAATAGAGTAAATCCAAGAAGAAACAGTAGTTTTCACTAAACACAGGGGATAGCGGAACGTCTTCAGACACCTAAGGAAAACCACTATCTTTCAGAGAAATTCACTAAAGTAGAAATAGGAAATGGTCTCTCTGTTGGTTCCTTGCCAGTCTCCATTCCACATTGGTAAAAGCCTGACTACAGGTTATAAAATTGCCTGCATGTCTAGGATGTGTTACCTGGCCCTTCACCTAACCTTCTGGGGGTGACAGAGGCTTTGTGTATCTAGACTGCTAGTGCACTTGTACAACTGTCTCTACTGATTAGTCACTTACACATGTGACTGCAAAAATAAGGGCTAGAATCATCTCTAAGGCCATTATGGAGTAAAGCAGGTGGCAAGGTTTGAAATTGAGAAAGTAGGTGGAGCCAAGATTGCCTTAGGAAGTGTATCACTTAGTGGAGTAAAGCCTACCTTGTGCCATCTTTGTACAGTTGGATCAGATAGGAAAGAAACCTTCCCTCACCTTTGGGGGAATGTCCTTGTGGTTCTTCAAGGGTGCCTTCAGTAAAATGTCCCAAGAGTTAGAGTAATAGGCTAATGCAGTGTCAATTTTTATAGCCATCTTTCTCCTTTACCCTTGGCCATCATTTTGTCTCATCCACATTGTTTACTTCCAAGGATAACTTATGGTAACCCCACAGTCATTTGTATAATTATCTGCTATGTACTCATGTTCTTGTGGATAATGTTGATGAAACTGGACATTGAAACACCAAGAGAAATCCTAAAGAATCCCTGGGTTAAAACATACCCACCAAAAGCCTTGTGAAGATTAGGGTGGGTTATCAAAGAGTAACTCTCTTCTTGTTTTACTATGTCCCTAATAGGAGAAGCCCAAAATGACAATGTGATAACCCCAGATTTTGGTACAGTGGACACTTTTCTATATTCTATGGCAACACCATATTTCACCTACTCACAGGAAGCATAACAATTATATGATTTATCTTAAGGTTTTGAAAATGACAAGTGCAATTACAAAGTACATAACTGGGAGTGACTGTGGGAGATGTTGATCTTTCTTTCACTTGCTGCCTTGCTGAACCAGTATATTCTGTTGGGAATATTTGACTCTATGCAAATGATTCAGTGCATCAGCTGCACCCTGGAAGACATACCCAAACCCACAATTTGGTGTCTCAGTGAAGCTTTCAGCACTCCATTCCAATAACTGTCCTGTTCAAGCAAGTCACCCGATTCTTGATGGTTGAATAAATGACATATCCAGGGAAAACAGTATTTATGAGTTCATTGTCATGACTTCTTTTCTATAAAGGTCTGAATCTATTTTGTACTGTATCGATAGATGAGGCATTCTGTAAGTCTTCAGATAGTGGTGTAGGTAACAGTACCACCATCACGAAGAACCAATTCAAGTATTGATTCCAATATGATTGGATTTTTGTCTCTGCCAAAGTGGAAGGAGCTGAATGAGATTGACTAGTCAGTATTTGGATGGCTTGCATCTCTGAAGAATGATGACATATTAAGATTTCAGCAATGGTTTCTCTTGCTGGCAGGTTGGGTATTCAGCAGTGGTGGTAACTAGCCGGTCTTTAGAGAAGAAGAGCCTCAGCTTAGGGACTTCTGTATGCATTCTGTTTCTTTCTTGATGGTTATTCTGTCCATGGGAATATAGTACAAGTAAGAATTATCTAGAAAGGAGTTAAATTGATAATCACAAGATGAGTTATCCAGTGAATTCACCCAGTCTTTGAGAGAATCATATGTGGTAGGTAGTATCCGTTAATGGTTAATGTGAGACAAAAAAGTCTTCAACACTTGTGCTAAATTAAATATGTGCATCTGGGTATCCATTTTCCTGGTAATCTTGTTCTGAATCTTGCATTTATTTTTTCTTTTTAGGAATTCTTATGACTAAACTGTGAAGCCATTCATTCTCCACCACCCAAGGGTTAGAGCATATCGATACTTTATATCTTCTTTTCCACTGTCACTGGATTTTTTTCATCTTGTGTCTTGTGCCACTTCTGAAATGGTTTTTAGTTCAGTAGAAGATAGTCTCCAGCTGGTACCAACATATTGCACTGATTAATTGTGGACATGTTCCTACTCTTTTCTTCTTTTTGAAGGAGTTATGCATTAGGCTATAGGCATAAAATGAGCCAGAGATGTTAGGTCATCTGAGGTATACAATAGGGGAATATGGGTTCCTTATCATGTTAATTATTTCTTCCTTTTATCCCTGCTCAAAGCCAATTTCAAATGAACCAGGGCCATAGTAAAATTAATTATGGCTGTGTCCACCCCCTTCTTTGACTACCTGGATGTGATGACAAGCTGGGCACATAGTCTTTGCTGTATAATGATCAGGTATTTTGTTTTTATTAGGAGCAAACAAAGGAATATATAAAGTCAATGTAAGTCAGTGTGTCCACTCAGTTGCTTAAAATAGTTTTGATGGGGATTATTTTTGATGTAAAGGTTTCCTGGTCCCCCGTTCAACTTCCTGTATTTCAGGCACAGAAACGGATAATCAAAAGCTGAAAAACAGAGCAGATCAGAAAGCAGAGCCAGCCTCTCAATGTCTACAACATCCCCATGTCGGAAACCCAGCAATAAATATTATAAGATTTAATATTTTGTGAGCAATAGCAAAGAAGAATTATTTTTTATTATATTCAGTGCTATAATCTTATTAAAAGAGAAGATGTTCATAGCCTTTATTTCCTTTTAGAATTAAAGAAAAATCAATAAAAACATATTGTCTTTCATGCTAAATGGATTAGTTTATATTATGGAAGATAATGCCTTCTCTAGCATGGTATTTAAGTACAAACTTAAATATGGCACTAGGTAAAAGGCTAAATTGTCAAGATAAAATAGTTGTAATTGAGACAAGTTACAAATAGAATTAACATATTCTTCTGTAGTAAATCCTTACTTATTCAGAAATTGAGGCTTCATTCAGTAAAAAATAAGACTTACAGAGTACTTTTATAGGCAGGAAAACATAATTAACTTGTGCATAATTTTCTTGTACTTATAAAATGCTTTCATATACATTATTTTAATTGAATTACTTGCAAGTATTTATAGTGAGTTAACTAAATGCTAACAATTTCATGCCATGTAGAAATACTATTGGATCTAGCTTAATAAAAGAATAAAGAATATTGTAATCAGTTTTTATGGGTTTTTATGGGTAGAATTTGTGTAAAATACTTTTCTTATGCAGTTTCTCTTTCAATAAAATGAATCAACCTCCAACAAAATTTGACTTTATACTTTTAATTTGCATATGAATCATTATTTAATGCATGTTATAAAAATATCAAATTAGCATATGCTTTCACTAAAATTAAAAATGTTAGGATTTTAATGTATATGAGACAATAGCAAGAAATAGAAACATATACTTGTGTTTTAATTATTCATGTATTTCGTGGTTGGTGGCTTTTTTGGGTTTTACTTTTTTGAAGTGTTTTTTTGTCTACTCGAAAAAGTTGTATTTGGAAAGACTTCTACCATAATTTATATAAGTTAACAGAAAAACCACACTTTTTTTAAGATGAGAGAACTAAAAATGAGAGATGTATGGGCCATGGCAACAGTGATGAATGCAGAGCTAATTTATGGAACACAAAGTCACAGATATAATCATATCTGCTTTCTGTAATTTACTGACTCCCTCAGGGTTTTCTCAGGAAGTGGAATTTTCAGCACAAAGAACAGAACGAGGCTTCCCACACACGTTAACCTCAATATTTTGAACAAAAGCACATTATACTTATCTCCTTTCTACTACAATAAGATCTGTTTCTTTTCTTCTGTTCCTCTGATTATTAAGGTTGTGATGAGAATAGAGATTTTATTTGTTTGTGATTTTGCCTTTTCATAACCACTATACATGTTAAGCTAATAATAAAACTCTATTTTCATGATATAATTGTGGAAAACATTTAGATTTCTTTAATATTTCCTTTTCTTTTCTCTTAGGAATATTTTTAATATTGGACTAATTTGGTCTTCATTTTTCTTAACATTAATGCACTTCATGTTTTAATTTTTTTACGTTAACTCTAGGTGAATTTTTCAGTGTTGTCTCTTTACCAATTCTAACTTGGATATGCAATCTCAGACTATCTGGTCTATTATTTTCATGACTATATTCATAAATTTCAATGTGCTTAATTCATTCTTTTTCATATTTATCTGTTTTCTTTCATATATATCTGTTGATAATTCATACATTATTATTTTCATTTATAATCTCTCTTACCTAATTACATTTTTGTGATAGATGTTGGCTGTACCCTTATATGTCTGAGGAATTAAACTATATTTATTTTAGTATCACATTTCAGATTGGCACATTTGCCGAGTGTATACTTACATCCTCATTTTTGCAAATGTTGGGTGACACTTTGAGTAATGGTTTCTGTCATTTATTTTGAAATTTGCATTTTCATCTTCATCCTCAATGGGCTTAACAAACAGCATCTTTGGATGCTCACACCCCCTATATTTTGGCTTTACAGTTGTTTTGCACTACCTTTCTCAGGCACCTGTTGATATTGGGGCTAGCACAGTACTGGCTTGTCTCATGTGCTTTTCCCTAGCTGTGTTTATTTCCTCCAGTTCACCAAAGCAAGGAATTGTATGAAAAGCTTTTTTCAGCCCTGTTAACCAGAAGGGAGCCCAAGTTTATGGTTTCACAAGGTGAATCAGACTTTGATCTCCATTAATGCCTAAGGTGCTATTGGGCCTTGTTTTCTAAGAACTCTAACTCTAGACTCTCCTCTGGTATACAATGCTTGATCCCAGCAGGCACACAGCTTCAGTACTTGCCTACTACGGTGTGTTTCTATTCGTATTCTGGTCCATGGCATATTTTTCTTGCTTGTGGTTAAAGCAATTTATTTTATTTCATTTTTATTTACCACTAAAGTTGTTATTTTTGAAGGGAAGGGAATATTTAAATGCACAATCTATATCTTTATCTTGGCTAGAAGTCCCCCAGTTTTTATTCAAGATTCCATCACAATCCCCTGCCTGCAGCAGCAAAACATACTCAACATGTTCTGCTCCTGCCTCATCAGTCATTCACTTCCCAACAGCTTGCAATCTGTGTTAAATTCCTAACATTTTATAGAAACTACTCTCAGAAAAATCACTGATGATCTCTGCATCCCATTATAATATGAACTTTTCCATCTTCGATCTCTGCAACAGCGGAGACTTGCCAATTTCCTCCTGCTTTAAATTGCTTTTCCTAGTGTTATTTTTATATTTCATACCACTTGTGATATCAGCATATGTACATATATCAGATCAAAACAAATGGATGTAGGTCTATTGTGCCCATTTATAATCTTTTCTCAGCCTCATGAAAGAGTCAAGTCAATCACTATTTTTTGTTTTGTTTTGTTTGTTTTTTGCTAATTAGGTGGAGGAAAATTAATAAATTGTTTTCCAAAGAGTCATGTAGAATTTTGGCATCCTTGACCTTACTCTCATATATGCAGTGGAGGAAAGAAGACAAATGCAGCAAGAATAAATTTTTAATCCTAATCTGCTAGGTTGTTTTACACATTAGTATAGAAGAACATTTGAGTGCTCTATATATTTATTTTATTCTGTTTTATGTGAAGAATTGTTGGCACAAATTATAGCAGTGAGTATATTTTTCAATGTCATTCTAGAGAAAATATTAATTTTTTAGTAGCACAGTATAGCAAAACACTATTTTTAATTGAAATATTATTAAAATACTTATAGACACTGTGAATGAAAATAAAACATGGAGGCCCTGAAACAAACTGACGGGCCCTCTTCTTGACCAAGAAAACCTTAAAGCTGAGTTCCCAGCCATGAGGGGATGGGAGGTCAACGTACCTCATTATACTCCCTCCCTTGCTAATTGCCATCAGGCCCTTTACCCTAGCTGCTGAACAGAAGCCAATCGTGTCATCTGCTCCTCTCTATTTGCAGTTTTGGCACCCAAACTGACCAGCATTCTTTCCTAATAAGAGACCATCACCTATGGAGTGGCGTTTACCAGTCTAGAGAGCATGCTAAGTAAGGGTTTCATGTCCTCTACTTCACCTGTTGACATCAGAGGACCACTGACTGAACATGGATTCCATGAAGGAGTAGATGTGCATGCAAATTTCTCCTTCCATAAATACTCATGATTCCTCCTATAGCTAGTTAAATATGTAAATTTGGCAACCTACTCAGCATGCATTTCTGTTCCCATTGTCCTTTCCTTGAAGTGTGTTTGGGACTCCCTCCCAGCCTATTATAGGCTACAACCATCTATGTGAAATAAACCTCTCCTTTCAAAATGTATGAGTCTTGCCGTTTCTTCAGTTGACAATTCATGTACAGTTTTAGAAATAATTGAAAGAGTTCCATGTATATTTCACCAGCTTCCCCACATGGTAATGTTTTTCAAAAATATAGAAGAATGTCATAACTAAGATATTGAAATTAATCCTATTTTATTCAGATCTCCCTCCCCAGTTTTACTTGTACTCATTTGTGTATGTATTTTTTAGTTCTATACAATTATGTCACCTGTAAATACATCCAAGATATTGAAAAGTTCCATCAATCTTATTAGAAAAATGTCAGAAAAACATGAAGAGAATTCTAACAAAGAGAATAAACATATTATACAATAAATAAGCATATTAAAATGTATTCAAGGTAATTAGCCATAGAAGAAATACAAGTTAAAATCACAATGAGAAGATGTCACTACACATCTATCATAATGTCTAAAAAAAATAGTTACAACATCAAATACCTGGTAAGGATATGGAGAAACAGAATCTCTCATGCACTGTTGATAAAAACATAACAGCCACTCTGGAAAGGAAATGAGAAATTTCTTATAAAACTAAATATGCCTTTATCATATGATGCAGTTATTTTACTTCCAGTGTTTTTTTTTTTCCCAAAGAAATAAGAACTTGTGTTCACATAAAAGCCTGTAAACAAATATTCACAGCTTATTTGTAATATCCCCAACCTAGATACAACCTACATGCTGTTAAACTAGTGAATGGTTAAACAAACTCCAGTGCATTCACAGTACAATACTATTTGAAATGAATACTAATGAAAAGAATGAACCATAGATACATGCAATAACTTGTGTCTATGGATCACCAGGAAAATATTCTTAGTGAAAATAAAATCATTTCTAAAGGTTGCATACTATATAATTACATGTCTACTCATAAGACAAAATATTAGAAATGATAACCACACCAGCGATTACCAGGATTGGAAAAGGTGGTGTGAGGAACATAGATGTGATTTTGAAAGTACTATTCAAGAAATCCTTCACTATCTTATCTTATATTCACTATCTTATCTTATTATGGCACTCTTTTGGTAAGGAATCTGTTTTTTTCTAGACATAAAATTTTATTAATCTTCATAATATCCTTGAGAATAAAATCAAATTTCTTAGAAGATGGTGGTAAAATTAAATATATATACAAAATACAATATGTAGAGAATTGTGTTACATATATATTTATAGATACACATATATGATGGTATAACTATATGTATATGGCTATATAAGATAATATATGTATAACTATATATGACTATATACATGTAGTAATGTAGTTGTGTATGACTATATAATATATACTATATATAAATAAACATGTGCATGTGTTCATGTAGCATTATCTATGTGTATCTGTGAATGTAGGTATCTATCTATTGGGGGTGAAATAGATTCCATGGTTTAGGATCAGACATGAACTAAATAAGCAAATGGCAAAAATAACAAAAAACATACTACTAAATCTAGCCTTACTGAACTATTTTCAACATAATGATTTGGTTGTTAGAAAAAAAAAAATCTTATGGCAGAACAGATAACTATCAAATGTGCCAAGTTTCTGAAAGTATTGTTAAATTTATTCTAGTCATTCAGTAATTTTTACCAGGAGACAATTTTCAACAACACTTTTCAAGGATAACATTTCTCAGAAGGGCCATGAGATCCTATTTAACCAGACAAATGTTAATTATCTGCCTTTCACTCTCCTTCTTTTCTATACTCAACCAATATTTACTGAACAACTACAACATTTGGGTGGGTCTGTAAGGAGATTTAGAATGAAATTTCCATTGATGGTACACCTGAGGCTGAGCTATAGCAAATTTAAATAAATGTTAAATAGATATATTCTGTCTTAGAGAAGGGGAATGAGTAATTCTGACTTCTGAAATTGTGGAATTTTAGTTGGATATAGATCATAATGATAATCAAATGTGAAATATGAGGAAAGACATATTTCTTCAAAAATATAGTCTTGGTCCCCATCTTTCAATCAACATCCTTTACCCAAATGATCAAGTATTACTTGACATCTCCTTGAACTAAAGATGTTCCTGCCATATCTGAGGTGAAGCACATAGAAATATGTAAACACTAGGAGACGTACATCCAGGGAAGATAATTAGGATAAGACAATGAGAACACGGCATAAATACAGCTACAAATAGAATACCCCTTCTCCTATATGGGCCAGTGCAGAAAATAAGTTCATTGGACATTACAAAAAATATAATGAGAGTCAATGTTACAATTATTATTATTATTATTTATTATTATTATTTCATTTGCAGTTTTTGGCCGGGGCTGGGTTTGAACCCGCCACCTGCAACATATGGAACCAGCGCCCTACTCCTTTGAGCCACAGGGCTGCCCTCAGTGTTAGAATTATCAAGATGTACAGGATGAGCCATATAATTTCAAAGATCTGAGATATCTTCCCTCTTTTTGTCACAAATGTTCTTTTCATAGTCATGTGATTTAGGACTCATTGTAAGACATCATTTGCCAGTAAGTTTGCAACATTCTACTGAGTTCTTTGAGAGCAGTAAGAACATGTACTTACTTGTGTTACATCTTCAGTGCTTACTACAGTGCAAAAATGTTCATTACACATTATTTTTAAACACAAATGATTGTTGGTTACAAATATTGATTACATGTAGAAATGCCAACTACATGTGGTTGAAAAATAGCATATGAGAAAGAAAGAGAGAGAGAAATATCTCAAAGGCAGCCTTGAGGTCTGGTTCTAAAACATAGAAAGGAACTAGGTACGTTTTCAGTTTCTTTAATACATCATTTCTTAGTGTTATTGAACTTTTCCCACAAGACTCTGTAATTTTCACACTTTTTAGAAGAGGTAGGGGATATTTAGAGTTTTTTTTTTGTTTGTTTTTTTTTTAATGCAGCAGCAATTTTATACTTTTTTTCCTCTACTTGATATTTTAGAGAATCCTGGCTATTTTCCTTTTGTTTCCTTTCCTGTCCTGGGATTAACCTCCTTCCTTCCTTTCTTTCTTTCTTTCTTTCTTTCTTTCTTTCTTTCTTTCTTTCTTTCTTTCTTTCTTTCTTTCTTTCTTTCTTTCTTTTTGTTGCAGTTTGGCTGGGGTGAGGTACGAACCTGCCATCCTTGGTATATGAGGCCAGTGCCCTACCCAATGAGCCATAGGCATCCCCCCCTTTTTTTTCCTATACATGTTACTCTGTTTTTTTAAATTTAGGCTTCATTCTTGAAGCAAGATTTTACATGTGCACTTAACTGAGAAATAGTATCTCTCAATAGACTTGATGGCTCAGTCTAATCCTTGACGTGGGCATAGGAAATGCTCCTGAACATGGAACTGGCCAGACAGGGGGTGATGTTTGGATACGATTTCTCCAATAGCTGTTGAAGGTAAGCTGTTAGTGGGAAGACTCAGTAAAATCATTCATTCTACCCTGACAGTCTATAAAAATGTCATCAGTTGTCTGGCCCAATATTACATAAAAAAATTGTGTTATGTCTTTAGTACACTGTGATTCTTTTCTCCAGTTTTCTTCTGAGAAATGAATTAGTGTTAATAATGTTCCCATGAATAAAATTAGTTTTAATTAATGGTTCAAGTTCTTGGAAGATAAACTATGCAGAGTCAAGGTAAGAAATTAGTTATAATAATAATACTGTATCTCTTCTCACTTACCGTAAGCACCAGCATATTTGGGGGATTTTTTTTATTATAAAGTATTATTAGGAATGATAGGTCATTGGGCAATTTAAGGCTAAGAGCAATATTCTAGAACCCACGTGCATCTATATTAGTGGCTAATTGTGACATTTCTTTGGAACAATGAAACTAAGTAAAAGTAATTCCGTAACACTCAAGCAATATTTGCATTTATATTTAACTATCTCATATTTTGGTTTATATTTATTAAATGTTAACGCCTAAGCCTTTAACTCATGGAAAATCTTGTTTCATCTAAACTTCCACCCATTTCTTCAGAATACCCTCTGCATGAAGGACTCAACTACAACTTGAAGTTTACCTTAGAAACACAATGTAACCTAATCATGCATAACCTCACATTAATGTGAAATTTAAAAAAAAAAAGAATTTTGAGATAGACTGAAAGAACTAACCAGGTAGTTAGGTAACATGACCTAGGCAACATTGATTAACTTGGTGTCAAAAGTCAGAGCCAAAAGAGACACAAAGACAAACACAAACTTTGAAGACATCACCTCCCACAACAGACAGTGTGTTTTGGTTTTATTTTGTTTTTAATTTTAAATATGTGAGGTTCATTATATGGCAAATATAGCTCAATTATCTTCTAATTAAGCAGATTAGCAAAGGAAAACCTATCCACACATGAATTTTCAACTCATGGAAAATCTTGTTTTATCTAAACCTCCACCCATTTCTTCACTTCCGTATGCATTTTGAGCAAATTACAAATCCTTTCTTCTGTCAATTCAATTTGTACCTATATAAGATGCATAACCATAATATTATCACCTCTAATTTTATAGTAAATAATTGAAATAACTTAATACATTCAAACATCCAGTGAGTTTCCCATTGTCTCATAAGTATTATTGTCACTGTCACAAAGGTTTTTGCTAGTGTCATAGAAAGGAGTCTCAGGGCATGAACATAACCAAAGGATAGTGGCAAGTTTATTGAATCAAAGTAGACAGGGCTAGGAAAGCCTTGTGCAGAAGTGAAACTATACTCTTCAAAAAGAGAGGTGGGAGACTCCTGAGGAACAATTGCTTGAATGTCCCTTGTGTTTCCCACAACAAGGCTCAAAACCACAATGTTAATTTATTACAATTGCGATATAATGGGGAAAAAGTCACTTTGTACCTGTGTAATGCTGGGAAACTAATGGCTCTTTCTTCTCAGGTCTTTGGTTCAGGTCCGTTTGTTCCAGCCAGTTGACTAACTTTTCTGTTCCCTCTTAACTTTGCTCATACTTAGCAGTCTACCTACTCTAACATTATGATATTTACTTTCAGAGTTTGCTTCCATCAGAGCCAAATTCACTTGCTTGACTAGTTAGTTTGTCTCTTAAATCTCTTAATCTGACTCTCCTCCCATCTTATTATTACTATTTTTTTTTTTTTTGGTAGCATTTCAACCTACTATATTATGTGAACTGCATAATAAGTGTGTCTTTAATTTGTTTCTCTATCTTTTGTTCTTCCAGTGAATTGCACATGTTAATGACTGAAGCTTGGACCTATCTAGGTAAGCCCAGTGTTGTATCTTCCATATTCCACCCACATTACACTCATCTGGCCACCATTTTTTTAAGGCAGTATTTTTCTCTTTGTGGTCTGTGAATATGAAGGATCTGCATGTATTGATTGACTTAAATTCAGCTCTGGGTTGATTTTCTGTAAAATGGAGGCACATATACCTTATACCTTATTTGTGTTTGTGGTATAAACAAAATAAAATAATGTGTGAGGTGCTGAAAACACTTATTCAAGGAAAAATGGCCGTATTTGTTTTTTCTAGTGGAAATGTTCATAGGCTTTGAAGTCAGTAAAATTGATTTAGAATTTTGACTTCACTTCTTATTGCCTTGTGACCTTTCTCGACAGTTCAACCTGACTCCTACATCTCTATTTGTAAAGGGGGACTATTAACACATTACTATAGGTCTATTGGGGATTAAGTGCTTGAGATAAGGTGTATAACATACTTAATATAATATTTGGTCTAATACTTGGTCGTTGTAATAGTGGTTAGTAGTTGTATTAAAAAATCATATGATTTTCTAGCAGTATATAATGGAAAAAAGACATATATATGTATATATATGTGTGTGTGTGTGTAAATGTTCCTCCCTTAACTTACTTTCTATAGCAGATACTCTCTCTATAATTATTTTGCACTGCCTATGATTGACAGTCATAGAGAAGCTTTGGTACTCAAATACTGAATTATGTAAATAATTGATCAGTATTCTCAATTTATATATCCATATAGTTCAACAGAGATATATAGATAACATAAGAATGTGAAAGGAAGAATCTAGCTTAATGTTAATATTTAATAAAGTTTAATATTCATATGAATAAATATTAATATTTAATATGAAAACATTAAAATAAGTGTATTGGTAACACCCAAACTCAGGATAAGCCAACAATGAGAAAGAAAACCAGCACCCATGCTTTTCATTAGTAAAAATACAAAGTGATGTTTATGCACATGTTTGGTAGATTTGAAGTTTTGTGCAGGAAAATGTGCTTGGTTTCTGGGCAAAAGTAATATTATTTCAGGATGACAAAGATGACAGAACAGTAAGAAAATCATTATGTAAAGCATGTTTGATGCTGTCAAAAATAATTGAACATAGTCTTGGAGCACATGAAAAATCTTCATATTTGAGGACACAGTAGAGAAAAGAACTGAAAGAACTAAGATTATTCTGTATAGCTCTACAGACAAAATCAGAATCAACTGCAGTAAGTTGGAGGCCACAATTGACTAACAAGTAAAGATGCATCACAAAAGAACAGACTCCCTTTTAGAAAGTGAACTATGGATGGGATTAATAAATGGGGTGATCATCTATCAGCAAAATCATAATCAGGCTTCCAGTTATAGGTTCTAATTTGGACTACATAACTGTCATTGCCATATAAAATTTTTAAAAGACAAGATGTAAACATTCTGCACTTAGTCTTCTCGATTATTTGATTAAATTTTGGGATGCTTAAAGTTTCCCCCCATCTTCTGGACTCAGTGAACCTGATTAAAATAGGATTGGAAGTGTTAATTAACTATCAGCCCCTGCCAGGGATAGTCAATTGTCTATTTATGAAAGAAGAAAGAGACCAAGGAGCAAAGTTACCTCTCCACCATCTCTGATGTGTTTTCCAGCAGAATTACTCAACAATAACCTTGCTTCTTCACAGTATAAAAAACAATGACCTTGCCTTCATCAGCTAGAGGAAATAGGTGCATAACTGAAACTGATTACTTTTGGTATTGGCCAGTATTATATCACTCAAACTAAATGGTGATAATGCAATTCTAAACTAAAGTGAAATTTATTGCTTTTCCTCAACATAAAATCTTAGAAAAAATGTAAAATCAATGATTTTACAGTAAATTCTAACTCAAAATCAATATCCCTGATTACCTATAATTCTTAAAAATAATATGATTTTCTTAGGAAAAAATTGAGAGTCTTTGAGAGCTTTTAAAATTCCTTTCAAATGCTATTTCTAGTGAATATTATACTTTTATTAGCCACCTGAACTGTTTTGAAACACATCAACTTTTGGCTTTCTTTAAAATATAAAAGCTATTTACTGTCTTGAAGTTTAGAAAAAGAGTTCTTGTTTTTTCAGATGACAATAAGGTATAATTTTTAAAAAGCAGTCAATATTTTCTTGCTGCTTTATAACAAATTGATTTTCAAAAAAGAGAGAACAGTTTAAATTATTTTCCTACTGTTAATGCTTATTCTAAAACTATCAGATATGATAGAATATAAAGATAATGTATGCACATAAATATATAATAAATAATTATATATTCTTAAATATTTAAGAAACCGACAAGACCTTTGCAAATGGTTCACAAAAGAGGTTTTCTTCCACTTCTTTCTTGAGTCGTGTTTTTTAGCCTTTGGAAGTCTTAGGTGATTGCCCTGTGGGAGTCAGTCAAATATCAATACTTGAAATCCAGCTGAACCATCTCATTTTTCTTTTCTAATTCTAAGCATAAAAATTTAAGATATTTAAGTACCATAAAAATTCTGTATATGTTAATATACTGGAAAATTAATTACCATCTATCAGTCTTGTGAATAACCTACCAGTAGACAAGTTGCTTTAATCTGCTCACGTGTTAAGAATCTTTATCTATAATGAGACTTTCAGAGCCTTCTTTGCATATTTATTGATAGCATTAATGATAATTTGTATATTAAAACACTGATTGCAATACTGTGCTTCACACATTTATATATATTAAAGTTTTTGAAACAGAAAATAAAACACCTTAAAGGAAATACAAAATGTTACAAATTATTTGGCTTATTCTGTCTCTAGAATCTAGCAAGGTCCTTCCACTATGCACCAAAGCATAGACTGAGTTGCATATAGAAAAAGAATTTGAGGGCTGGGTGCAGTGACTCATGCCTGTAATCCCAGCACTTTATGAGGCCAAGACAGAAGGATGACTAGAGGTCATGGGGTTCCATAACAGTCTGGACAATATGTCGAGATGCTTAACTCTACAAAAAAATTATTTAAAAGCAATAACTAGACATGGTAGGATATTTATGTAGTCTTAGTTACTTAAGAGGCTGATGCCAGAGGGTTGCCTGGATCCAGGACTTTGAGGGTATAATGATTTATAATTATACCACTGCATTCTAGCCTTAGTGATAGAACCAGATTCTATCTCAAAAAATAGATTAAAAAAAAAAAAAAGAAGAAGTAAAAGAAAAGAAAGAAAAGAAAAAGAGCAAGCTCTCACCTTATGGGGACATTGGCACATTGTAGAGCACACCCCCAGGATAAAGGGCTCAACTACAAGCTGAACTTTACCCCCAGAAACACAAACAATATAACCTAATCATCTGCACCCTCATTTTAATCTGAATTTTTTAAAAAACAAAAAATATGAGTTTTCGACTATTAAATCATTAACCTATTCCTACACTATTCTGTCCTCAAAACTCAAAAGTCAAGAGCAATAGGACCTGCCAGGATTCGGTATCAGAATTCTACTTTAAATTGTAAACCCATTTAACTATTCCGTAATAATCCACCTGTGCCATTCTTTCTCTCCTTTCTGTACTTTGCCTTTATTTAGGTCTACTTTTTATCATTATTGGGTCTTAATTTTATCACTCTCATATCTTTCACCTCCAATATTTTAAATATAATTTTTGGAATGGTTACATCATAGAGAATAAATTCAACTCATACTTTCAATCTTATTCTCATTCCCTTTCTGGACACATCCAACTTACATAAAATTCATCTCACTCTTAAAATTAACTATAGGGGAAGTATTGTAAACAATAAAATAGTTTAAGGTGGGAAAAAGAAGTAGAGATTTAACATTGTTTCTTCATATAGAAACATGAAAAAACTTGAACTATAGAGTATATCTGAAGTTTTAGAAAATCTCAACAATACAAAAATGTTACTAAATGAGACTAAAAATGTTATGTAGAGAGCTGAAGAAGATTGGCAAAAATTAGGGGAGGTTATTCTGTGTATTAAAAGATAACATTATCATAGGAAAAATAAAGGAGTGCCAGTATATTATGCTAACTGCTGAGATAACATACATATATCTCTATTCATGGCAGAGAAAGTGTTATAGCCTAGGACACATTTCAGATGAACTTCAGATTTGGAGTCACCAATTTCTCTGGGTGTCTATTCCTAAAAAAAATTAAAAAAGTTTGTGTTTCCTTTGTCATATTTTCTCACAAATGAATAGAAATAGGCAAAATGTGGTGAGGGAATGTCCTTGGTAGGAAAAAATGGAAGTCAGGTATTACTAAGAGGACTAACTTATCAAAAATCATTGCATGGATAACTGAAGTAGCAATAAGCCATGTAATACCTGGGAATCTAAGAGAAGTGTTAATATTTCAAGTGATAGGAAGAAATGAAGGAATACACATTTTCCTATTAGTAGGAAGTACTAATGTTGACAAATGTCTGATAGTCTTTATTTCAAAAAGTGAATACTTTCATATCTTTTGAAATATAGAGTCATAATTCTATAAATTACTACTGATAGTTTAACAACTGGCCATCATGTTGGATCATATGTGTGTGTGAATATATATATAATGCACAGCACACACATACATGCATATATGCGTGCATACATACAGGATTTATATTTTCTTAGAGTATGGGGCTCAAAGTACAGCATTATTCAAACAAATCAGCTGGAAATCTATCCTAGGTCAAATTGTAATCAAATCCTCCTTCCAATACAGAGAAGTATCCCTTTGTTCCCTAAACCATACATTTAAAGGGGGTCATTTGTTGGCACTTTTTGAGCAGTTAGCATGAGTAATATGTATAGAAAACATGTAATACTCGTAAATGAGCATTGTATAAAATTACCTTACATTTAAAAGGTAATAGCAATTTTCATGGGAAATTGCTTTCCAAAATACACAGAGAGCCAACAACAATACATTGCAAGTGCACAAATTACCTAAGTTGTCTCCAGTTGTCTTTTAGGTACATTTGAAAAAGTGGTATTTGTTTGCTTACAATACCTGTGTTAAATGTTCTATTAAGTTGAATGATGCCTAAACAAGTATAATATCCAGAAGCAACGATAATAATTTTGGGAGATTGTTTCCAAATACTAGAAGAGGAGAAAAAATAGAAAAACTGCTGAGTTTTTCCCAAGAATAGAATTGATTAAAATATAATAAGGTGACCTAATGCAAAAGCATATTATCTGGGAAGTTTGACTTTGGAGCTTCCCATTCTTTGTGAGCACAAGGTTGTATTACAGGTATAAAGACAACTGAGTTCTCTAGGCTAGAGTAACAATTAATCTGCCATGTCTGTGGGAGTTTGGGCATGCTGATACTTGGAAGAAGGTGGTCTTCTGAGAATCAGGAATTCAAAAGCCTGTCCACCTATCTATACTCTTGAAATGAGAGGACCAGGATAAACAATGATTTTCTTCTTCTAATGTTAACTTCCCTGGGAGGATTCTATCAGCATAAAAGTAATTGAGGACAACCAGTCATACTTCCATAAGGGTTTCCTGCAAGAATTTGTCCCAGGAGGGACATACAATTCTCCTTATAAATACCACCCTAGCTACAGACAGTCATATATTGTTGGTAGAAAAATAAATTGTTACTAACTTTACTTTAAGTACATTTCATTGACATTTAAATCCATAAAATAGCAAGTTTAATTTGCATATTGAAAGTACTAAAAAAAATCTTAAAATAAGTATATTTTGGGGTTAAAGATATTACACCAGAAAATTTATGTGAAATTATTAATAGTAGAAATTGTACATATTTGTGTACTTTATACTGTAGTATATTGAGCAAAATGTCAGAACCAACCATAATGATTGCCAAATAGTGATTTGTTATATATATTATCATTAATAATTCTAGTGTAAATACACATTTATAAGACACAAAGTTCTTTCAGTATATTCTTGGTTAAAGGAAACAGGTTATAAAATATTGTTTATGTGATGGCATTTTATAAAAATAAATTATCTGTACATATGCATAGAAAATATCTGTAAAATTTATTTAAAAAGTATTTAAATTTTGACTTTTGGATTGCATATACTATTTCTATTATCTCTATTGATTGCAATAAAACACGTATAATTTGGAAAATAATAAAATGCTTAAAGAAAAATAGTAATTACATCAATATCTGCAATATTAAATGACAAAGTAATAATATCAGGACAAGAGATACAAGACTGTTAAGAACAAAGCAAAGCAGGAAAGGTATTTACCACAGCAAAAAATGTAAAATTCTCATATGTCAAATATTTAAATAACTTAAATCCATTGAAGTTAACATAATAGATGTGGAATTTCAATTATGAGTTTCATGCACACACAAAATAAAACTATATGTGAATAACCACAACAAAAAATAAAGGTTGATGAATTCATTAGTTTGTAATGAAAAATAAAATAACAAAGAAATTTTTACTTTCTATAACAACAAAGTGTTAGCATCATGTAACATTTCCAGCATATAGAAATGATGGACTCTGGAGAAAGACAAAAATATGCAAAAAGGAATATGCAGGCACTGAAAAGCTATGAGGAACAGGAATAATCAGGAGAGATTTAACAAGAAAGAGTACAACACAGGTGCTTTTACTATGTGGGGGGGGAGGGAGTGTTAATTTGAGGACAGCCAGTACTAAACTGGTTCAAACTTAGATACAAACAATACATGCATTATACATTAAAGAATTAAAGGACAGATACTACAGATGCTGAAAACTTAAAAAGAAAATTCCAGAGGAGAGACCCAAAGAGGGAAAGCTCCAAATTCAGTGGATAACCTATATAAATCAATGGCTGGCCTCCAAACTTCCATGCGTGGAACAGAATCCAAGGATGAAAGACCTGAATAAAGTTTCTAGATGCTTCCCAATGTCAGAAAGACAGAGTCAGTTGAGTTTCACTATAGCCAAATTAAGTGCCCATTAATGCAAAAAATATAATACTTTAAAGAGTTATAATAGAATTAAACAGCACTAACGCATAACTCATAATATCCAAGACACAATTCAAAGCTATTAGACCTACAAAGACATAGGAAAATGTAACCATTCTTTAAAAGAAAAAAATTAACAAAAAAGTAGCTTTTAGGTAAATAAGATGTTGGAATTAGTACATATGTATTCTAAAGAAACATATACATTACTGTTCAAAAATGTGATGGAAACTATACTTGCCAGTCACGAAATCTCAGCTTTGAAGTGCAAACCATAGAAATAATCCAAATGCAAATACCAAAGCTGAAGGTTACAGAGAATAAATGCTAAAAAATAGAGCCCCAGTTATGTGTGGGGCCATTGCAAATGGTATAACGTATGTGTAAGAGAATCTTGGAATGACAGGAGAGAGAGAGACTAAAGAAGAAAATAAATTACTTTTTAAAAGTTTTCGAAATTCCCAAATTTCTTGAGTGACATAAATTAACAAGTTCCAGGATGCCATCCAACTTCTGTCAGGAGAAACTCAAAGAAAATAATGCTTAAGACCATTATACTTAAACTGTCTCTAGACAAATTTCCAGGACGAGAGCTTCTGGCATTTTGATTGTGGTCTAGTTCTTTAACTGCATGAGTTAAGGGGGTTGTCAATTTACTTGTATAAATTCAGTGAGTTGTGAAGTTTGGGGTTTTTTTGGGGGGGTGGAGGAGGACATTTATACCTTTATAATAAATTTTATAATTAAAAATGAAAAATGAAAAATTAGATTTCTGATTTATCATTAACATTCAAAATGCTTGGAGTTTGTTGCTTCCATCTTTACAAAAGAGAAGGTCACATAAATTGAAAATCAACATTTTTTTTCTCAGACTCATCAGAAAATTGCAGTTACGGGAAAAGCACTACCTTGATGTGATAAATGGACAGCCAAGAGCATCCAGAGAGATGGAACCAAGTCAATTGATGTGGATTATAGAACACTGGAAGCCGTAAGTTGTAGGAGTGCTTCCTTCACTAATAATTTTTATGGATCATGAAATGTTGAGTACAAACAGGAGTGAGAGTAGGAAACTCCAAGGAGATGCAATCACATGACTGGGAGGGGGGAAGGGGCACATATTCCTGGGCGTTTACTTCTGGAACTTTATCTAGTTCCCATGGGGAAAGAGACATCTGTTCATACTGACAAAGGCTAATAGGCAAAAGCTAATACCACATTGGGGTAGAGATTTCTGTCCCTTTTAATATGTGCCCAGCCTTTCACTCATACTTAAGAAAGAAAGAAAAAAAAAAAAAAAAAAGAACAGGGCATCAGAGCAATATATCGAAATGGCTACAACTGCAGAACAGAGTAGGGGACTTTGTGGAGAAGTGACCATGTTGCTAGAAGAGGGACAGGATCACTGGTAAAGACCACACACTCGAGGTAGATACAACACCCACATTAAAATACTAGGGATTAATCGGGAGATTATGGCATGCATCCTTTCTCTCACACAATACTGCTGCACCAAAAGGGCTCCAAGAAAATAAGAGTATTATAGTCAAAAGTGCCTCAAGCCAGACCATTAAGTTTGGGAACACATCCTAGGAAAATGTGCCCTACATCTCATTGTTGAATATCACAATGGTCAGCTAGGAAGTACTCCCCTTGGGAAGCTACCTACTGACTCCAAACCATAGCATCCTTCAAAGCAATTTTGGGACTCTTTTTCTGGTATGGCCATCAGAGCTGTCTTGATGTTTTGAATACCATCAAAATGTCTTCCTTTCATTATTTTCGTTATCTTCAGGTAAACAAAAAAGTCACTGGGGGCCAGATTGGGTGAATAAAGAGAGTGTTCCAATACAGCTACCTGTTTACTGGCTGAAAGCTCCTCACAGACAGTGCTCTGTGAGCTGGTTCATTGTTGTGATGCAAGAGCCAAAATTTTCAGTTAAAATTTTTCTCAGCTCTTTTCCTATCAATGTTTATTTGGTCTGCTTGCTTCTCACAGTCAGCTGATTATTCTGATTCACAGTTCAATGAATATCAGTTTTGCTCCTTATTGGGTCCCCTGACATCTTTTTGTCAATGACACTCTCCTCTCAAAAAAACATTTAATCCATTTATATACTGGTGTTTTCCTCATGGCACTATCTGCATAATCTTGGACTAACAGATCTCTGATTGCACTTTCAGTCTTGCAAAGTTTAATGAGAAATTTAATGTATGTTTGCAGCTTTGATTTAAACTCTGACATTCTTATGATGGCACAGAAAAACACCTAACAATAATGAGCACCACTTAGCAAGACACTGCCACATGTCAACATAAACACAGCTATGACACACTGATATACCAAGATTATAAAACCTTACCAAGTTGTTTTTACAGTACTGCCAACATAAGTGCATAGTGCAAAGTTCACAAACTTAATTGTCAGACCTTGTACATACTCACTCAGAGAAGTACTTGGGGAATAGTAAAAAACAATAACAACAAAGTGCACTAGAGGAATTCCTACAGATACAATAAGCATTACACACAGCCTAACTCCTAGCCAGATGAACATAAATTCTCTTAGTGAGTTAACTAAGGCCTATTTAACTCAGTTGTGTTATCGATTCAATGTGTTAAGTTTCAACCAAAAATTACAAGGCCTGGATAACACTCAATCTAAAGAGACAAAGCACTCATCAGAGCCAAACTTGATATAATTTTGGATGTTGGAAATTTTAGGCATGGACTTATATGCTAAGAGCTGTATTGGCAAAAACAGGAAACATGCAAAGCTAGATGCTTAATGTTAGCAAAGATATGGAAACTATAAGAAAAAAATAAAAAATCAATACTAGAAAAGCACTCTTACAATTTAACAATAAGACAATAAAGAACGCCATATAAAAAGGGATATCTGACCAAATACTTAGCCAGAACAGATATACAAACTGAAAATAAGAATTGACAGAAGTTCAACGTTATTTGCCACAAGAGAAATGAAGTAAACATAACAATGAGCTATCATTACACCTCTATTAGAATAGCTAAAATTAAAAAAAAAAATTGACATTACTAATTGCTGGCAAACATGCACAACAAATATATCACCTATTGCTGATAGGAATGCTTCCTGTAAAGCCACTTTGAAAGGCAGTCTTAAATTAATTTTAAAACTGAATACAGTCTTGGGCGGTGCCTGTGGCTCAAAGGAGTAGAGCGCTGGCTCCATATGCTGGATGTGGTGGGTTCAAACCCAGCCCCGGCCAAAAACTGCAAAAAAACAACAACAAAATAAACAAACAAACAAACAAAACACTAAATATAGTTTTAATTACATGATCTATCAATCACGCTTCAAAGGCATTTATCTAATGATGTGAAAATTTATGGTACCTATACAAAAATCTGCACACATATAATGTTTATAACAGCTTTATTCACAATGACCTGGAACTGTGGGTAAACTATAATATAAACACACAATGGAATATTATTCAGTGATAAAAGTGAATTAACCATTCATATAATAATATGAATGAATTTGAAATGCCTATTGCTAAGTGAAGCAAGCTAGACTAAAATTGTTATAATTTGTATGACTGCATGTACATGACATTATGGAGAAGAAGAGGAAGCAGAAGAGAAAGGACAAGGAGAAAATAAAAAGAATAGTGTTTGCAGCAGCTGGAAGAGGATAAAATTGCTGATTCACAGGGTTTGTTAACGACAGTGGAATTATTCTGTATTTTGCTGTAGTGATGAATATTTTACAAAATGTATATTTGTTAAAAGCCATAGGTCATTTAAGCACAAAAACTGAACCTTAATATGGATATTTAAAAAATAATAATAGGTCTAGGATCCTGGGATAGAACGCAGACTATACCAAAATAATCTATGACAAATGCATGACAACCTTATGAATGTGTTATGGACAAAGAGGGCAGACCTAAATAATGGTGCAATTAAGTGGAAATATAAGACTAAAGGTAAAAGAATCTATTTGTTAACACTGAATAGTGCTAGGTGGCAAACATGTTACCTCTGTCTGGGTTAATTATTCTGAAACATATAGTGAGGTTGGGCAAGGAAGTCAATGGATGGCACATGGTAGGAGTTAAGATTTCTCCCTCACTGGAGTGATTACTAATAAACAAGGAAGACTCTGGACTTAACCGTATGGTATGGGATTAGAGTTGGGGAGATAGATGCAAATGTATAAATACATAAACAATTACAAATGTGTTTACATATGTAAACACATATATATGTTTAATATATACATATATTTACATATACATATATATAAATATGTATTTATAAAACACAAAATGAGCCCAGAGACATTTGCAGTGCCAAAGGTATATAAATGCTTAAAAAACAAAATGACGGGGCATGTCAAAGTGACAGGGAGCCACACAAAAGAACTCCCAATAGCAAAGCTCGATCCATTTGAGTAACAAAATAATGTACAAAAACCCCCATCATTGATGCAGTACTGTCTTATAACCCAAGTTATAAATATCCTCACTTCCATAATGATTTAAATAAATTAATTTATAAAAAATAAATGGGGCGGCACCTGTGGCTCAAAGGAGTAGGGCACTAGCCCCATATGCTGGAGGTGGTGGTTTCAAACCCAGCCCTGGCCAAAAACTGCAAATAAATAAATAAATAAATATAGGCAAATCTCTCAGAGAGAAGAATTCAAAATAATTTATGCAGTTATGTCTTCTAAAGGTAGTAGGACATAACTCGCACCCCTCAATTGTGATTTTCTTCCTAGAGAGTACAGAATGCAAAGAGCTAAAACGCAGCAACTTTAGTCTGGAGAAATCTTAAAACACTCACATCAGAGCATTAATCACATGTGCCCTCAATGTGAGGTTTTCAGACTAAGAAACCATAACTTAAGTTTCATTATCAGAAAAACATTTGCAAATCCAAATTGAGAGAAATTTCAAAACTGGACCAGTAGTCCTCAAAATTGCCAACCTCATCACAGAAAGTGAGTCTGAGAAATTGTTTCAATGTAAAGAATCTAAAGAGCTGTATCACTAAAACAGTACAGTGTCATGGGTGGGATTCTGAAGCAGAAAAAGGACATTATGGAAAACCTAAAGTGATTCAAATTAAGCACAAACTTTAGTTAGTAACATGTTAGTATTCTTTTACCAGTTGTGATAACTGTGTTCTATCAGAATTGTTAACATTTGTTAACAAAAAGGTAGCAGAATGTGAGGTACACTGAAACCTTCTATGCCCTTGTTGCAACTTTTCTATAAATCTAAACCTATTTTTATGAACTCAATTTTAAAAACTAAAAACAAAAAAAAAAATCTATAAAATTATTCCAAAATATTTCATGTCAGATTTCCTTCCTTATACACTGCCTTAAATTGCATAATTTTATCTTGTTCTTAGGACAGTGACACTTTTCATCTTCCTAGAAACCCTAACTGCAGGGCTCCTGGCTCAGTCTGTCCAGTGACTGCTCAGGCTGGCTCATCAGCCAGGAAGCAGGCAGCCAGGAGTCTATTCCTTGAGGACCATTCCCCAAGAATGTCTGATACAATCATCTCTGCTGAGGACCCAGGGCTAACTGTCTGATATTTTTTCTAGAAGACTCTATTTCTGGCAATGAGATCTAGCTAGGCCTTAAAACTTGAAGGGAGAGCAGAAACCATACATTGATTCTACATCTGACTTTCTCAGGCTAATTTATAACAAAACTGAAATAATCAGAATGGGAGGAAGTTGAATCCCCATTTGGGATATAGTACATAGGGGCATTGACTTACCTTAATTATTTTATAAGGACTCAGCCAGTGATTTCCCTGAAGAGAAGTATGAACTCTCGACAGCAAAGGCAGAAGATGAAGTGCTGGGGTATGCAATCTATCTTGCAAAGGTATGTAAACCAGAAATAAAGTCGTAGATTTAAAAAAAATCTTTGCATTGAAGAGAAATAAATTTAGCTTCTTGTTTCTATCCATATTGATCGCTTCTCTTCATTTCATCTCCTTATCCCTTAATTCAGGTCCCATAGAATTAACAAATAATTCTATGTGTTATTTGTGTATCTTTTTAGTGTTTGCAAAAATACAAAAAAAAATTCACGTCTGCAGTTAGACAATTAAATTTGCAAACTCATCCTAGAAAAAGTGCTACAGACATCGCTCCTGAACATAATTATGGTCACCTTTAAAGTACTCCCCTGGAGAAGCTATGTATCATTGCCAGCACTTAGTCTACACTTAGAAGCAATTTTGGGATTCTTCTTCTTTTTTTTTTTTAACTTTTTTTTAAATTAATATTAAATCATAGCTGTGTACATTAATGTGATCATGGGGCACCATACAATGGTTTTATAAACAGTTTGACACATTTTTATCACACTGGTTAACATAGCCTTCCTGGCATATTCTTACTTATTGTGTTAAGACATTTATATTCTACATTTACTAAGTTTCATATGTACCCTTGTAAGATGCACCGCAGGTGGAAGCCCACCAATCACCCTCCCTCCACCCATACTTCCCTCTACCTCCCCTCCCTCATCCCCTTCCCCCTATTCTTAGATTATAACTGGGTTATAGCTTTCATATGAAAAACATAAAATAGTTTCATAGTAGAGCTGAGTACACCAGATAATTTTTCTTCCATTCTTGAGATACTTTACTAAGAAGAATATTTTCCAGCTCCATCCTTGTAAACATGAAAGAGGTAAAGTCTCCATCTTTCTTTAAGGCTGCATAATATTCCATGGTGTACATATACCACAATTTATTAATCCATTCGTGGATCAATGGGCACTTGGGCTTTTTCCATGACTTAGCAATTGTAAATTGGACTGCAATAAACATTCTGGTGCAAATACCTTTGTTATGATGTGATTTTTGGTCTTCTGGGTATATACCTAGTAGAGGAATTATAGGGTTGAATGGCAGATCTATTTTTAGATCTCTAAGTGTTCTCCAAACATCTTTCCAAAAGGAATGTAGTAATTTGCATTCCCACCAGCAGTGTAGAAGTGTTCCCTTTTCTCCACATCCATGCCAACATTTCTGGTCTTGGGATTTTGTGATATGGGCTAATCTTACTGGAGTTAGATGGTATCTCAAGGTAGTTTTGATTTGCATTTCTTTGATTATTAAAGATGATGAGCATTTTTCGTATGTCTGTAGGCTGCGCACCTGTCTTCTTCAGAGAAGTTTCTCTTCAAGTCCCTTGCCCAGCCTGCAATGAGATCACTTGTTCTTTTCTTGTTTATATGTTTGAGTTCTCTGTGGATTCTTGTTATAAAATCTTTGTTGGAGACATAACCTGCAAATATCTTCACCAATTCTGATGGCTGTCTGGTTGCTTTCCTTACTGTGTTCTTGGCTGTGCAGAAGCTTTTTAGTTTGATCAGGTCCCAGTAGTGTACTTTTGAAGCTGCATCAATTGCCCATGGGGGTCCTTCTCATAAAATACCCAGACAGATTTCTTCAATGGTTTCCCTGCACTCTCTTCTAGTATTTTTATAGTTTCATGTCTTAAGTTTAAATCTTTAATCCACTGACAGTCTATCTTAGTTAATGCTCAAAGGTGTGGGTCCAGTTTCAGTCTTCTACAGGTTGCCAGCCAGTTCACCCAGCACCATTTATTAAATAGGGATATTTTTTCCCACTGAATGTTTTTAATTGGCTTGTCAAAGATCAAATAACGGTAAGTAGCTAGATTCATCCCTTTTCTATTCTGTTCCAGACATCTACTTCTCTGTTTTTGTGCCAATACCATGCTGTTTTGATCACTGTTGATTTATAGTATAATATAAGGTCTGGTAGCATGATTCCTCCTTCTTTGTTTTTATTTCTGAGTAATGTCTTGGCTATTCGAGTTTTTTTCTGATTCCATATAAAACCAAGTATTGTTTTTTCAAGATCTTCACAGTATGACAGTGGAGCTTTAATAGGGATTGCATTAAAATTGTATACTGCTTTGGGTAGTATGGACACTTTAACAATGTTGATTCTTCCCAGCCATGAGCATGATATGTTTTTCCATTTGTTAATGTTTTCAGCTATTTCTTTTCTTAGAGTTTCACAGTTCTCTTTATAGAGATCTTTCACATCCTTTGTTAGATAAACTCCCCAATATTTCATCTTCTTGGCACTACTGTGAATGTCATAGAGTCCCTAACTGTTTTTTCAGCTTAACTATTGTTGGTATATATAAAGGCTACCGATTAATGAATGTTGATTTTTTAACCTGAGACACTGCCGTATTCCTTGATCACTTCTAAGAGTTTTGTAATAGAATCCCTAGTGTTTTCCAGATATACAATGATATCATCTGCGAAGAGTGAAAGTTTGATTTCTTCTGATCCTATATGGATACCCTTGATTGCCTTTTCTCCCCTAATTGCAATGGCTAAAACTTCCATCACAATGTTAAAGAGCAGTGGAGACAATGGGCAGCCTTGTCTGGTTCCTGTTCTGAGTGGAAATGATTTCAATTTAACACGTTCAATATGATATTGGTTGTGGGTTTGCTGTAGATGGCCTGTATTAGTTTAAGAAATGTCCCTTCTACACCAATTTTCTCAAGTGTTCTGATCATGAAAAGCTGGATATTATCAAAAGCTTTTTCTGCATCAATTGAGAGATTCATGTGGTCTTTGTTTTTTAATTTGTTTATGTGCTGAATTATACTTATAGCTTTACGTATATTGAACCCGCCTTGAGACCCCGGGATAAAACTGACTTGGTCATGATGTATAATTTGTTTGATGTGTTGCTGGATTCTGTGTGTTAGGATCTGGTTGAATATTTTTGCATCCATATTCATTAGTGATATTGGTCTATTATTTTCTTTTCTTGTTGGGTCTTTTCCTGGTTTGGGGATCAGGGTGATGTTTGCTTCATAGAATGTGTTGGGTAGTTTTCCTTCTTTTTCTACATTTTAGAACAGGTTGAGTAATATAGGTACTAGTTCCTCTTTAAAGGTTTGGTAGAATTCTGACCTGAAGCCATCTGGTCCCAGGCTTTTCTTTTTAGGGAGGTTTTGTATGGTTGATGCTATTTCAGAACTTGATATTGGCCTGTTCAACATTTCCACTTGATTCTGGCTAAGTCTTGGAAGGTGATGTGTTTCCAAGTATTGGTCAATTTCCTTCATATTTTCATATTTCTGAGAATAAATTTTCTTGTAATATTCATTAAGGATTTTTTGAATTTCTGAGGAGTCTGTTGTTATTTTGTCTTTGTCATTTCTGATTGATGATATTAGAGATTTTACTCTTTTTTTTCCTGGTTAAGTTAGCCAAATGTTTATCTCTTTTCATTCTCTTGAGGAAGGCTTGAAGTGCTATAAATTTCCCTCTTAGGACTGCCTTTGCGGTATCCCAGAGGTTCTGATAATTCTTGTCTTGATTGCCTTTTTGTTCCAAAAATTTTGCAGTTTTCTTCTTGATCTCATCTCTGACCCAGCTATCATTCAGCATAAAGTTATTTAACTTCCATATTTTTGTATGAGTATGCAGGTTCCTCTTGATACTGATTTCAACTTTCATTCCATGGTTGTCCAAGAGGATGCAAGGAATAATTTCTATTCCTTTAAATTTACTGATGTTAGACTTGTGACCTAAGATGTGATTGATTTTGGAGTATGTTCCATGGGCTGATGAGAAGTATGTGTATTCAGTTTTGTTGGGATGAAATGTTCTGTAGATGTCTGCTAAATCTAAATGTGGATGGTTAGGTTTAAATCTAAAACTTCTTTGCTCAGCTTCTTATTGGAGGATCTATCCAACACTGTCAAAGGAGTGTTGAAATCTCTGACTATTATGGAGCTGTAGGAAATCAAGTTGCTCATGTCTATTAGAGTTTCTCTTATAAATTGAGGTGCATTCTGGTTGGGTGCATAAATATTCATAATTGAAATCTCATCATATTGAGTATTACCCTTAACAAATATGAAGTGACCATTCTTATCCTTCCTTACTTTTATTCGTTTAAAGTCTATTGTGTCTTCAAATAGAATTGCAACAACTGCTTTTTTCTGGCTACCATTTGCCTGAAATATGGACCCTGAGTCTATATTTATGTTTTAAGGTAAGATGTGAACTCTTGTATGCAGCAAATATCTGGCCTAAGTTTTTGTATCCAGTCAGCTAACCTGTGCCTCTTTAGAGGACAGTTTAAGCCGTTCACATTAATGGAGAATATTGATAAGTCTGGTAAAATTTTGGGTATTGAGTTTTTCAAAAGTCCAGTGGACACTTTAAATCCTTTCACCACTTTGGAAGTTGGAATTTGATCAAAAGTTTCTGAGTGAGTTTATTTTTTGGTAGAGGATTGGCCTGGTCATTATGGAGGATAGGTCTGAGAATATCCTGAAGAGCTGATTTGGTTATGACAAATTTCTTTAACATATGAATGTCATTAAAGTATTTATTTTATCCATCATAAATGAAACTCAGTTTAGCTCGATACAGGATCTGGGATTGAAAGTGATTTTGTTTTAGGAGATTAAAAGTCGTTGACCATCCTCTTCTGGCTTGAAAAGTTTCAGCAGAAAGATTTGCAGTCATTCTAATATTCTTCCCTTTGTAGGTAATTAATTTCTTAAGTCTGGCTGCTTTCAGAATTTTCTCTTTCATGTTAACACTAGTGAACTTAATTATGATATGCCTGGGGGATGTCTTATTTGGATTGAGTTGTGCTAGGGTTCTGAAACTGCTATCTGAATTTCAGAATCTCTTGGCATGTCTGGAAAATTCTGTTTCATAATTGCATGGAGAAGGGCCTCTGTGCCTTGAGAGGCCACTTCATCACTTTTAGGGATTCCAATGAGGCAGATATTAGCCGCCTTTGAATTATCCCAGAGCTCTCTGAGAGAATGATCTGTTTTTTCTCTCCATTTATCTTCCTCTTTGAGAGTTTGGGAGCATTCAAAAGCTTTGTCTTCAATGTCAGAAACCCTTTCTTCTGCTTGCTCCACTCTGTTACTGATGGATTCAACTGTATTTTTTAGATCTTTGAGGGCTGCAATTTCTTGCTTCAGTGCAATATCTTTAGTGGTTTTGTCTTTAAATTCATTAAATTCTTGAGACAACTTTTGAATTTCTCCTCGAATTTCTAATTCAGACTTTTAAATTGCTCTTCAAATTTCTACTTCCAAATTTTTCTCCATTCTATTAATCTTGTTTGCAACCCAAATTCTTAATTCTATTTCTGACATCTTGGCAAGCTGTTTATGAATGGGATCTTTAGTTACATCTGTCATATCTTTCCTTGGGGTGGGAGTGGGTGATCTATTCTGGTTATTCATGTTACCAGAGTTTCCCTGCTGATTCCTCTCCATGATTACTTTACACCATTTGACTTTTCCCCTGGAGCTTTGTTGAGGACCCATACAGTGCTACAGCCTGAGAAACTGGGGACCTATTTGTTGTGGTGGGGCTAAGTGGTTCTGTCTTGTTTTCAGCTGGTCTCTGTTCAACCCTAGTGAAACAGTTACTCTGGGTTAAAGTTTCAGCTGTGGAGTAATCTACACCCCATCCCCCACAGGCAAAAATTGGAAAAGTAAAATCAAACCTTCCTACAACCACACACCAAGGGCACCACTTGAATAGTTCTCAGGCGATTCGCTCAGTTCAAAAGGCCCAAATCAATTGTCTTAGTCAGCACCTGTATCAGGTGTGAGCATTTCAAAGGTCTTTGGGAACCGGATCGCAGGGGTCTGGTGACAAGTCAAATATGACTTGCTCTGGTGCTCTGTAAGTCAGGAGGACCCACCCAGCAAATAGAGTAGCCTTCTTCTCCACCTTGCACCTCTGTCACACCCAGTCACTGATAGCCCTGCAGGGCTGTGACTCAGTTGCCTCCCATGAGCAGATATTCCAAGGGTACTGCCTGAATCACAAGGAAGCCTGTATCTGCTCAGCCAGGTTGTTGTTCTCTGCCTGTATCCAACGGGGGGTAGTGAAGCCTGACAACCTCGGGCACTTGAGGGAGGCTGTGGGGTGTTCACTCAGTTCCAGCCCCACCCCTGATTGATGTTACTGACAGAACAGAACAACTTTGTCGGAATTTGTTTCTGTCCTTGCTAAATTCCTCTGTAAAAGAGAAACTGTTTTGAGTTTCCAGAACCTGTGCCTCAGGCTCTGTCTTTACCCCTGCAGGTTTGTATTCATAGCATGGTCAGCTCTAGCCTCCTGCCTTCCTTTGTCTATAGGCTGATGATCCCCTGAGGGCTGGGTGCGTTTTAGGCTCAGTAAAGTGGTCCTCTGGGTTAGCCATGCCCTGGGAATTTCCAGGCTCTGTCCATACATTTTCTATTCACCGCACTCCACCAAGGCCGTTACTGCCACAGGCAAACCCTTTACTCATGATGCCTGTGTTTCAATCCCAGATCTGTTCTGTGGGTTACAGGGGTTGTGGATTTGGAATATCCAGTGGTGGGCCATATTGTTGCCAAAAATGGCTGCTGCTCTGTGCCTCAGGGTACTGCCGGTCTGGTGTGGTTCTTTCTCGACCAACTGTCATTTCCTCACTCCAATGCCACCAAATCAGCACTGACCAGCTGCAGTCAAGGCCCTGTCCACACCCCTCGAGAAATCACCCAATTATCTTGACTCCTGGGGGACAGGCCTCCAAACCTCAGAGTGAGAGTGGAGGGCAGAGCTCAGAATTGCAGGTCGAAACACCAAACTCATTGAGACCAAATGAGCAAATAAACAGATAAAAAGGCTACCAGACACACAAGCCCACAGATGCACAAACAATCAGAAACACATAGACATGCATACAACAACAACAAAAACTACAATAAAAATAATGATAATCATAAAATAGTTGAGAAAAAGGAAAAGGTACAAAACATACAAACAAAACAAACAAACAAAAATACCTCTAGAAATCTGATGTTAGCACTCTCAGAAACCATAAGAAGTGAAGAAGAGGTAGAGAGAAGGGAGAAAAAAAAATGTGGTGTTCATTAAAAATGTTTAAAAGAAGAAAGAAAAAATTAAAAATAGAAAAAATAAAAATAAAAAATATATATTAAAAATTAATGATAGTTCCTCCAAGAAAATGATGAGAAAAAAAATAAGGCAACAACAATAAAAATATTATTCTTGTATATATGTAGAAATGTACATTTGTCTATGACATAGGGATCAACTTTTGTAGGAATATATTTATACTTTCTGGACACCAGGTAGTGCTGTGAGTGGTTCCCAGGCTTCTACCTGATTCCCAGCATACACTGTTACCACGGTAACCACCCTACCTGGCCAATAGCCATTTTGGAGGTTCTGTAAAAGTTTTTTTTACCTAGTTGCTGTGCAACCTTAGCTACTCTGTTCTAGACAGCACTCCTATCCGACTTCCCAACTCAGTGCAGGAGTCCATGCTTCACAAATCTTTCTACTCTGCTCCTGCTTTCTCCTGCAAACTGGCAACTGCAATCGGCCACGGTTCCTGGCTGCCGCTGGGTTTTCCTGCCACCACAGCTGCAGTGCTTATACTCAGTTTTTGTGGCTCCGAGTATCACTATTGAATCTGGAATTTTGAGTCCAGCCACCTGCCAGTTTGCCACTCAGCCTGAACTGCCAGCCCACACCAATATTCCCCACCAGGAATGGTCTGGTCTATTTAATCACTCCTGTTGTTCTGGGGGAAGGTGCCCGCCATTTCAGACAATTCAAAATGTCTGTTTCCCAGGCAGGATCCCTTCCTTTCAATTTTCCATGGGGTTTCTTAGTTCCTTGTGATTCTGAGTGGCTCCCCTTTTGGGTCCCAAACTCTTCTCAGGAATAAATTTTCATCAGTTGGGTTTTGCCAGGAATTGCAAACTGCTGTCCTCCATGAGGGAGGGGCCTGCCGGCCAGCATGGCAAAGCAGGGAAAATCTCTACAACAGAGTCCATGATTTTAAATTACACCTCATATACAGCAATCTGTCAATTTGCTGCGTGTCTCCAGCTGTCTGTCCACACCAGTAATCCATGCAGGGAAAAGGTCCAGACCCCCCTTCCTCTCACCTGATGACTTGGGAGAGGTGGGCTACATGTCCGTCCTGTCTGCCATCATGCTCTGCCTCTGGGATTCTTCTTCTGGAATGACTGTGAGGGCTATCATCCCATGAGGTCTGACAATTAAGTTCACAAATTCACCTCTGTGTGCTTACATTAGCACTGTACAAACAACTCAGTTATGTTTCATAACCTGGGTATATCTGGGTCTCACAGCTGTTCCTGTTGAGGTTTGGCAGTGTCTTGCTGAGTGGTGTTCATTATTGTTGTGTGTTTTGTGTACTATACATATACGTATGTCTTCCATTTCTTACACAAAGTTAGCAAATGTATGTAATGCATGCATTCTTCACCTTGCTTCTGGTGAGGCCTCAACAGCTCCATATAAAGCAGAGTTTTATTAATTTCTGTTGCTATTGCCTTTTCTTGAATGTGACTCAGCTACTATCTGCCCCTGCTTCTTCAGAATACTTAGTGTACTTTTGTTTGTTTGCTTGTTTTTGTTTTTGAGACAGAGTCTCAAACTGTTGCCCTGAGTAGAGTACTATGGCATCAGAGCTCATGGCAACCTCAAACTCTTGGGCTTAAGTGATTCTCTTTCCTCAGCCTCCCAAGTAGCTGGGACTAAAGGTGCTCACCACAATGCCTGGCTATTTTTTTGTTGTTGCAGTTTTCATTGTTGTTTAGCAGGCTGGGCTGGGTTTGAACTCACCAGCCTTGGTGTATGTGGACAGTGCCTTACCCACTGAGCTACATGCACCACCCTTAACGTGTCTTCACTTCTTCCACGTCCTTTGCTAATTTTTTTTCTCTTTTTACCATCTGTTTATATTTCTGAATAAAGAAAATTTGGTTAATGTAATAAATTACAACTTTCTAGGTCAGATTGGAGTTTTTAACACCCAGCCGCCTCATACTCACAGAGTTCTGATGTCTTTAAATTCTTGTGTTCAGATGATTGGGTCATGTGGAAGCAGGTCCATTGGCACTGCAGCAACATTGTCAGGCAGGGATGCTCCCTTAAAATAGTCTGTGGGCTTGGCTATTTCTCTAAGAATAGTGTGGTGAGAATGAGATAAAACTTCACCATTCAACTTTTTTTACTAAGTTATTTATCTCTTGTCCTCTGCTCCCTATCCTATAAAACAGAGATGATTAACATGGCAGTCTCAATTTTTCAGACATGGCTTATTATAGTTTTCCAGGTTCACTTTTTATTTCTCACATCTCTCAGAACTAAGTTCAAACTTCATATGTATAACAAATCCCAGTCTGTGAAGAGATTCAACTTTTCTCATACTTTTCCCTGAATTTTTCTTCCACATAAAATATCATGAAATTATCCCTGAATCAATATTATTAATAATTATTCCTTTATCTATAAACCAAAAGGTCTGTATTTTTATTTCCACTTTATATCAACAGGGAAAAATGAAAGAGCAAGAATGATAGAATGAAGGTGTACAATCCAGTATATATTTGGGGTCAGCTTGGCCCTGGGAGCTTCTAAGTACCAGTGACCAGTTGCTTCTGTCAGTGCTACAGGATAGGACAATGTAGGAAATACAGTTAATATATATGATTGAAGTGATTTAGCTTCTTTCCCCCACTGGTGGTGTTGCCAGGAAGAAATCATGAAGTGGGCGGGGACAATAATTATCCACCTTGTCACCTTGTCAGTGCCCTGAATGGTTAAGTTTGAGCTTTTTCTCCTTACTATTTTCCAGAAGGTTTGAAACCAAAAGGGAAAAAAATGAATGGGAAAGCATCAATAAAGCATATGGTATAACCACTAATTTCTCCTCTTCTTTTCTCTAAGTGCAAAAGGGACAGATATTTATGCAAAAAGTCACCCAAAACAACTGTATTTAGGAATGACACCCACTTAGACATGACTATAGCTCTACAGTTTCACCTTGAGAACCAATTTCCAGTTCACTTTGCAGTTGCTGCACTCAAAGTTGCTTCATTTCTCCATATCCTTCAGTTGTGCAGCCTACAAAGGTTTCTGAGTATGTTCAACGTCTAGTGATAGGTCCAGGTTAAAATTTCAAAGCAAATTAATTAGAGCATATATTTAGGGGTGATATAATCAAAGAGTTGATATGATTATCTTAGCATTTAAAAAAGTGAATACTGAATACTATGCATTCATCTTACACACTTATTACCCTGTGGATCAGTGAAATTATTGAAATTACTGAATTAACAATGTTGTAAACAATTTAGTCATTTATATCGAGTATGGTACCATTAAATGCTGCCTATTGAAGGATAGAAGTTCAGGGTGAGTTAACCAGATACTTTCTCAATTTCAGAGGTTCTAAAAGCCTAAAGACGACATCAAAACCTAAAAAAAAAAAAAAAAAAAAGCAACCAGAAGTCTTTAAATGTGGTAATGTACACATATATTATCATACACATATATTATACACATATATTAAAATATTTTAATGTGATAATATACACATGTATAGGTAGGTTGATAGATGGATATAGATAGCAAAGATGGAGGAAGACATAAACTAAACTAATAAGCTCAGCTATACTAGTACAACAGAGTGTAGCCTGTGCAGCTGATATTAGAGAACAAAATATTTTTTAAAACAAAATGGGAGCTGCAAGGAATATGAGAATTTTTGAACATTAATAGATGCATTTTATATTAGGCATATTATCTTTGGGTGAATTGACCTGCCTGGAACAGAGAATGGGAAAACAAGAAAGTTCTATGTTTTTAAAGCTAGGAAAAAACCTCCAAAATACAAAATCCTACTAGGCAGAAATAAATTTTACATCTATATTAAGTGGTGGCAATGCAGTTTTAGTCTGGGTCAGAATACGTGAACCTTATTATTATAGACACTTGGGACTAGATAATTCTTTGTTACAAGGGTTTCCAGCATCCCTAGTGTCCACCTGCTAGATGCCAGTAGCACCTCCTTCCTCAGTTGTGAGAATCAAAAATGTCTCCAGATATTGTCACATGTGCCCTTTAAAGCAATAGTGGCTCCCGGTTGAGCAACACTGGTCTAGACCAATTCAGTAATTGAGAATCCACACATCTGATTTGTGGCCCAAGAAAATTCTCTGTAGTGTTCAGGAGTGAGCTTTTAAATAGCAGACATTTTATGTACAGTTGTCAACCATTAGAAGCTGTAGATACATCAGCTGTTCCTGGGCTGCAAGAAATAACAATAAAACTGTAATAGAGCATCATAGTTAGGGGTAAAAGGGCTAAAGCTCCCTTATTAATTTCTCCTGGAGTCACCTCGAACCTGACGTCTGGGAAATCCAGAGTTTTCTGTGGGCTTTGCTGGGCCACAGATATTAGGAGCCAGATTCCACTGTGTCAAGAAAAATATCACAACGCTGGCCAAAGTCTGTCACCTATGTACTAAATAAGGAAGTTTCCACTCCTGATTTGTGGACAAGACAGGAGAGAATTTCCCTTTTATAAGTTTCCCATTTACAACTAGCAAAAGATGCAAGGATGTCTTCTAAATTTAGGAATGAGGACAAGGAAACATGCTGTATTAGGAAGAAGCCATAAAAGAGCCACCAAGAACATTTTCCTGGTGCCTAGGAAACATTAGTTTAGAACAGATTGAATAGTTTACTGAATTTGATTGCATATTTATGAGTTGGTGTTTCTAGAAAAGATGGAATTAAGTAAACGGGTTTTTCTGTTGACAAAAGCGAGCGAGTGACCTTCTTTGGAATCTGTTTCTTCTTTTGGTAAATGTAAAGAAAACATCTGCTCACTAAATGCTTTATAATTTTGCAACAATTAGTATCAACAGAGCACTGCTGTGTTTTCTTCAATTTTCATGTAGGTGAAAATACTGAATTTCCTTGCCAGGATACATAAAAATATATTCACCAAGCATCTATATAGTATATCTGTTAAGACCAGAAAGGGAGAGACTTAAAAACAAGAAAAAAAAAATAATGACTTTCAAAGGGGAAAAAAAGAAAAACAAAGAAAATGAATGAGAGCCATCTTCTCTTTTTTTGTAAGGCATAATCCCCATTTGCTATTATGCCCAGCCCAGATCTTCTGGGATTCATTTACCACTTCATTTGGTGTGCCTGTTTCTTAGCTATTACACACATTTTGGCTAAGGACTTACACCTACAACCTCCTTAAAAGTGTCCATTTGGGCTGATCGAAGCCATTCCACTGTATGCGGTGAATCTTGAAGTTACCCAGCTTAACTCCTGGAATTCTGTAACTGAGCAAGTTTGCAGTATGTGTAGACCAGAGTCCTTGACTCTGGATAAGAAGGACTCTGTGGCACAACTGATGCTCCAGAACTCACAGTAGGATGAGGTTGAAGATAAACCTCACCTCAAATCACAGGTTTTGTACCTTTCTCCTGATTATATCCTGCTTTTCTCCTGCCTATTGGGTACTCCTAACAACTATTTGCTCAAAAAATATCATGCACACAAGTTCTGTCTTCTGCTTCCAGTAACACAAACTAAGACACTAGTTTAGGTAAAGGACTATGTATCCTAAATCCCTACCATTTCTGGAAAAAATGATTAATTTCCCTATAATAAATAATAACCACCAAAATATTAATATTCTTATTAAATTCATCCAGGCAGGTTATGACTGAATAGAAAGCTCTAATATTTAAGGCAGAAGATTGTTTCAAATGAACTTCCACTAACAAAGAATGTTTATAAACATCATAAATATAAATTAACGTTGAATTCTTTAGTGTTTTAGACATTTGCCTCAGGCATTATTAAGGTTTTCTATAGATACAGATATGTAGATGTCAACAATGTGGTGATTGGAAAAAGAACTTCAAGGCCACAACCCGAACATTCTCTTCCACTACTAAATTGCCTCCATTATCACATTAAAGTTTAAATAATTCACCATTACGAATTTGATTAATTCTATAAAATAATTGCCTTATCTGAAATTTTTAAGAATTTTCTTTTAAGCAAATAAACCACCTCCTGGTTAGATTAGAGATGCAATGGAATAAAAATTGTAATCATTTTAAGTTGATCTCTAATTATTATTTTGAAATGAAAAAAATTGTTTCTCAATTTTATAAAATTGTTTCTCAATACTTTCTTTAAGAAAATGTGTGAAATAAGATTAATGTATCAAAATTTCTACCAAAGGAAGAATTCATTTTTAGCATTTAACAAAGCTCATGAGCATTTTTGATATACCCAAATTTAGTCAGCACTTCAAATATATCAACATTATTTGCAAGACACATAAGAAATTTACTTTCTTTTTTATATTTCTTTGTTCTTTTGGGGGTATATTTACTTCAATGGAGTTTTTTGGCTTCATAATATGTATTCAGTTTTTGAATTCTGCTTCCTTTTTATTCACTATTATTTAGACTTTGAAATAAAATAGGAGAACTTTTTCTGATATGGAAATAATTTCAACTGATACACACACTTTTATGTTTAATTTTGCTGAAATGTTAAACATCATCTACTTACTGTGAACTATGACAGGCAGTAATTTTATAAAGATGAGAGATGGATCACTAGGTTCTTTACACTTGAATGTTTTACTTTTATCTTTTTTTTTCTGCAGTTACCTAAAGGACAGATAGGCAGGGAGAAATGGAGATTTGAAAGAAGGGAAGGGTAGAGGCAGGAAAGGAAGAGATATTTTATTCTCTCCAATAGCTAAAACCAAAACAGAAATATGTTTTTGTTGTTTTTTTACAGCCTACGACATTCATGTGCAATTTTTTTTTTTTTCTGAGAGCAAGGTTTTTGAGCTTTATGTAAAAAAGTAATTTAGGCTGCCTTCTTTTATGTGCTTGCTGCTGGAATTCAATAAGAAATTATTAGAATTTTCAGTATGTTAGTTATAAATCTGAATTAAGCATCTATAGAGAGATTCATTATAATAAGTTGTTTTCAAAGATATTTCCTAAAATTACCTTAATTTTAGGTTTCATATTTTAATTAGCTACCCTTCAGATGAGTCACGTGTGAAGGTATATTTTCATTTGGGAAGGGTCTTAATGTACTTTTTGCTATTTATTATTCTCTGAGAACCAGACTAAAGGAAAAAAAATACACTTTTAATGTAGAAGAGGAATCAATATTTGAGCAGGAGACACTGCCAGAGAATATGACCCAAAACTTCCTAGGTAGTACTTGTTTCGAATAAGTATTTTATATAACTTGTAGAATGGAGGAAAGAAAGAAAGAAAGCAAGCCACGCCTCAATTCTTTATTCTATACTGATAGCACAAAGAAAATCGTATCGGTTACACTGTTCACTAGACACAGACCACAAATCTTACTTAATCCTCTTTTCATCCATTTTGTGCCAAAGCATATGTTTGGTTCTTAGCATATGTTATCTTGTTTATTCCTCAAATAAATCCCACAAAGTAAACATTTATTTTCACATCAGGCAGGAAAATAAAATGAGTCTCTGATGAGCAATGAAATTTGTCTGAAGTTACTTCCAGCCACTTTTTCTGTAAGAATATCAATACAAAAGGGGGAAAAAAATCATTACAGACTCATGGGATTATATGAATATATGGAAGATAGAGCAGGAAGAACTCCCTATGGATAAAATAGGGAATTCCCTCCTAAGCACAGAATCCCAAAATAAGCCATGGCACAAAAGTGATCCTGATAAGTCTTGTAACCTAATTAATTGTGGTAATAATTTTTAGTTTTAACCCATGTACAATGTGGAAATATTTAAAATAATTTGTAATTAGAAGTCACTATAATTAAAAGGGAAAACAAAAAGTAACAACACGTTGGAAGAAGAATTCTTCTTGTTCCTTGACTAACAGGAAACACAAAAAGAGTTTAATTTTTCATGTCATAAGGGTCATGTCATGTCTCAGCAGGTCATAAGGGTGAAACAATGTTGCAGAGGCCAGAATCCTATCATAGAAACATAAAAGAAGAGGGAAAACACAGGAGGGTATATCTGAGGCCTTTGTGGTTTCTATGGATCATCTCAAGTGCTATCATAAATGTATTTTCTATATATTAAATGCTACACTTTACTTCAGAAATATCTTCCTCTTCTAACATTAATCTAAAAAATATTTTGTGAAAGACACCTCAATCTCAAGCAGCCACGATTAAACTCTGGATGTATCTACCTGAGTCACTGTCCTTTTCCTTGATCTCTAGTCACTAAGACTATTTTTCTTATCATGCCCCTCAATTATTTTGTTTTTCATTTCTTCTATCATCTGCTCAAAACCCAGGCTAACCACTACATTCTCGCCAGTTTCATGACTTCCCAGCTGACCTGTGTCCTTATTCATTCGGTCTCTGCCCCCTAATCTTCCTGCTCTAGCCTCCGAACCTCAACTTCCTTAGACACTTCTCTTTTCTCAAAATTGCAATGTCATCAGGACATGCAGGTAAAAGTTCCTAATTCTAACTGTTTTCAGTCTGATAGTCATTAGACTGATTATCGATTTTCAGGAAACACAGAAATAGATAAGCTTGCCACACACACACACACACACACACACACACACATATTATAAAGATGTAGTAAGCAAAGCCCAGGCTCTGAGCAACTACATGGTGAGATGGGTTCTAGCAGCCTCATAGGTGCCAGCTGCTCATCACCCCCATAAGATGGATACTGCCTGCCACCAACGTGCACCAGGGGGCTGTGTAGGATAAAATATGAGAATACCATAACTCTAAATGATGACAGGCACCAATACTCTTAGATCAGTCTGGATTGGGCCAGAACAGAAAGAGATAAGAACGACTGGGCCAAGTACTGTCATCATGAGAGTTAACGAGTTCAGTGCTGTCAAAAATTATTTTACTTATCCATTAGTTGCTAGATCTGCATTATGTTACCTTTTTTTTTTTTTTTTTTTTTTAATCTAACTGCCCTTTATGTTACCTACTGACTAAACTGCTAAATTACAAGGTTCGCTTCTGTAAAAGGGGTCATGGTGACCCTGTGCTTGCTTTTTGCTTCTTTTGCCAACTTTCTTTTTGCTTCTAATTGCTAACTTTCAGCCCACCTGTTTGGTCCTTTGCCATCTTTCAGACTAGAAAACCCCCAACTTCAGACCCCTGGAAGCTCTCTTACTTAGTCTGCTTTAGACTTTGCTGAGACAGCCCTGCGGTTAATAAAAGACTCCTTTTTGAAATTCGAATTTGAGTCAGTGGTCCTTATCTCACCCCATAACAATAAAACAAATGATTTTATTCTACAATTCCATTTCAAAAATAAGTGAGAGTTAAAGACAGAGCTAGGTAGAGATGACAGAGATAATAGAAGAACACAGGGGGATAGCAATGCAGAGACAGAGGGAAGAGGAAGAATACAGACCATGAGACAGGAGGAAATCACAAATTATCAAATAATTCATATGATTTAAGTGGATTCAAGCAAATAAAATATGTGGAATAATCTAAACACTGAATATTTACTGTTATTCATAATACATTAATAATTGGATTAGGATTCATGATGAAATATTTATGGTAGAAATCAAAAGCTATATAAAGATGTGTTAGATTTACATAAAATTAAAAATCTAGCAGAGGAAAGGCATCTGTGCACATCTAGATCAATGGTGTCTAAGTGTTACTGTGCATGAGAATCACCTATAGGGCTTGTTAAAAGACCAGTTGGTAGGCCTCACTCCCAGAGTTTACCATTGAGGAGATCTAGGATGGAGCCAGAAGATTTCCATTTCAGACAAGTTCTCTAGTGTTGCTGATGCTTCCAGTACGTGGCCGCATTTTGAGAATCACATGAACTGTTGATAGTAAACGAAGACGGCGAGGAGTTTTATAGGGGTTCACTAGGCTGTGATGTCTGCCTTTGTTTATGTTGGAAATTTCTACACTTGTTGGGAAATAAATATTTAAAAAATATATATGGTATTATGAATTCAGCAAACTAGTTGATTGAAACAGCAAACAGAGTGATTGGGAGGGAGCACATCAGGGCACCATTACATTCTATGTCTTGACATGGGATACGTTTACAGGATTGTGTCTACTTTGTGATAATACACAAAATTCTAATGATTTTTTTACATTTACTGTGTTATATTGTTATCCTTTAATGAAACATCTTTAAGAAGAAATCCTGTAGGTTTCTTCTCTGTTGTTTTATATGGGGTAGAGAGATAAATAGATAGGAGCTGTATCCATATTTGCTGTAATTTGCTTCTTACCAAGATTGAGTGCTTTGAGGGATACTGGGAAGCACTGTTCAACTTGGGATATCTTCTAAGTTCTTTCTGGTTTCAGAGATGATAGCATTTCAGAGTGCTCTTCTACACCTCGAAATTTTTAAGTGAACATTTAACTGTGTTTCCATTTTTATAAGAAACCATGAACAATAACAAATGCACTAGCCAGCATAGCATTTCTCTTCTCCATTTTATAGCAGGATGCCTCAAAAGATTGGTTTACTGTATTTGTGTCTCCAGTACATCTTCTCTGACTCTCTCTTAAGTCCACCTCTAGGAGTTTGTCCCCAACACTCCATGGAATTTGCTTTTATCAAAGTTGGTAAAGAATGCCAGGTTACTAAATCCAACGGTCAATTCTCAGCTTCCACCTCTTATTTGACATAGTAGCAGCATTTGACACATACGTTCCAGCCCTCTGTTCATTTTTAAAAATGAAATAATTTTTTACCTGACTTTAGGGACATCTAAAAGGAGCTTCTTGGTTCCCCTCTTTGCATTTCATCTTGGGTCATTTACTATGTTCAGTTAGAATGTCTGAAGGAGTACTCTGAGACTCAGATCCCAAACCTTTTATTTTCATTCACTTTATTCTGATGGGATATATATTCTTATGACTTTACATTCTATCTATATGATGAGGACTCACCAACTTGCACTTCCATGGCTTAGGCATCTTCTGAGCTGTAGCCTTGTACACTCAAGCAACCTACTATCAGCATTTATAGTTAGAGTTCACAGAGGTAATTTTAAATACATTATAAGCAAAAAAAAAAAAAAAAAAAAAATTTCTCACTTTTTATTTCCAATGTTTCCATTGCTCAGTTTTTCACATATTAATATATACAACTAGCTTTTTCAGTTTCAAAGTCAGAAACCTAGAATTTATCCTTGATAGATCTCTTTTCATCACTCAACTATTATAATCAATTCTATCAGAGAACTTTTCTTTGTGGTGTGGAACAGAATTTCTGAAAATGACCCCAGGACCTCACTCTGCATCCCTGGACGATGACCTGTATGGTAATGAAGACACATCCTTTTCCAAGCAGAAATGGGCACCAGTGCCTTCCCTGAACATAAGGATTGTGATTTCCAATGACTCCCAAGGTAAACATGTGCTGGACAGCTGGTCTTTCCAAACACCTGCGAAAAACTCACAGCCAATATGGACTGTGTGACATCCAAAGAGCTTATGTGTTCATTTTCTAGAAAGGTTAATCTCCTTTAAAAAGAAATAGAAACAGAAGTTACGTAATGCCTTTGACAGAAAGCAAATCCATTCTGTGGGTTAAATCCTGGCTCCAGGAATTTTATTCATGTGTTAGGCAGGAAATTGTACCAAGTCTTCTTGCATTGAAATGAAAGGCAAAGTATTTACGTACTGGGTGAGCTAGTGGAAAAGTAGTAGAGGACCTCAGGGGAGAGGACCTGTGACGAGGTTATCTGCATTTGCCGATTGGTGGTTGTTCATGTTCCTGCTTTCTCACAGAACTAAAAAGGCACACTCTTTCTTGACAATGACATTATAAATGGACAGCACCTTGGTCTCTCTGAAAGATGAAGATACTATCTGGGCTTTGAGACTAACAAAAGTCTCAGAGAACATTTAATCTCAAAGGGGCAGAGAGAAGATCTGCAATTTCAAGTTTGCTAAGTAAATTCTCTAAGAATAGGAAGGTCAGGGGCCTGCAATCAGTAAGATGTAGCCCAAAAGTTTGGTCATGCTCAGGAGGATATTAAGGCCTTTTGGTCACAGCCTTGGTACATAGTCTTGGTACAATCTGCAATCTGCCTATCTCTTTGACATCCACCTGAGGTAAGGAATTTCTAAACATAGAAAATATGTAATAAAGTAATATTTATTTTATAACTTTAAGTATAGTTATAATTTTCCAATATACCTAATAGTGCAAAAAATACTAACAAACAGATAAACATGGACTTGAAAAGGATTTCCATCTGTAAAATGGAACACAAGTCATGAGAAAGACATTTGCCAAAGAAGTGGTAGAGCACTTTAGCACACTGTGGACAGTTGACAAAATAATGTCATTGCTTCTTTCAGCCAAGAAAGAAAAACTAAATGGATATGAATCAATGAGTGAGGAAGATTTATATATGAGTACAGATGTGAAGATACTTCCACCAATTACATGGTTGTTTAAATTCTATTTCACACTTAGATACAGCGAAAGACTACCTGATTTTCTTTTTTTTAACAAATTTAGAAATGATATGGGTCCATCAAAAGTGGTAAGAGGATGGCGTACAAATTTTTAACAAAAGGATCTAAATTAATCTGATGATATCAAGCAAAATTCACTGTATGAAGTAGCTTTTTATTTTCATTCTTTGAGCAAATATTTATTTAATTATTACTTTATGCCAGAACAGAAATTGTTCTATGTTTTATAGATAAACCAATCAATGACTCATTCAATTATCTTGCTATGGTGGGTATTACATTCTAGTTGTGGAACACAGAGATGTATATTATATAAAGCTTAATATATATGTATAATTCTGTGTATAACAATGCAGGAGATTATAGCCAGTGTCTATTATAATAAATGTAGGAAGAATTTAGAGAAACTAAGTAAAATAAGGGTAACATTGGAAGAATGTTCCAGTTGGAGGCTACTATCCTGCAGCTAGACAAATTCAACTTAAGTGAATTTGAATGGTGGATGCCCATTAGATGATATTGTGGAAATATTTAATCAGAGGGGGTAAAGAAGAAAGAGGTGATGAAATAATTATACTTGTTGCTTTAGTAGAAAAAATAGAATAGAATAAATAAATTGCTTTTCTACAAAGTATCTATTCTATTAATAATCTGTAAGAATGGTTTGAGTGGAAGGAAGGCTGATGAAAAAGACATTGGACGATATATGGGGTTTTTTTCTTTTTAATAATTTCTATTCTTGCTGCTGCTTAATTTATGAGTCTTACACCTTAAATTTGTAAAGGGCTGGGAGCTGGATCCATTTATGTTTTCTCTTCCTTGAAATAGTTATAAGTAAACCTGAGATAATTCATTTGTCAGAGTGAAATATTACAGGCTCTAACACCTTTTTAAACAGTGTGTGGTTTCAGAAACCACCAATTTCCAATTACATGGCAAAACAAAAAATAGCATGTTTCTAATGTTATATCAAACATATTTATTCATTATATGGACAGGGTTTCATACATAAATAAATTCTCTATTTTTTTTAAAATTTTGGATTAATATGAGATTACATATCATTAGGCTACATTGTATTTGTAAGTAAAGTTGAGTTTAGTTGAGTCCTTTTTTTACAAGTTTAGAAATGATACGAGTGTATTAAAAGCAGTTGAGTCCTTCATCCAGGAAGTGTGCCACATACCAGTACATTGTACCCCTTAGGTGGACACATACTGAACTCCCTCCCTCCCTCCTAGCTTCTCTATTAAATTTAATTGTGTTTATCCCCCCTGGGGGCCTGTACTTGTTGATACACTAGTACATAAGTACATAAGATACGTGCTTTTCTATTCTTGAGATACTTTACTTAGGGGAATATTCTCCAAATCCATCCAGGTAAATACAAAATATGCAAAGTCACCCATCTTTTTATGGCTGAATAGTATTCCATGGTATAGTATTCCAGAGTTTATTAATCCATTCATGTGTTGATGGGCACTTGGGTTGTTTCCACGTCTTTGTAATTGTGAACTGAACTACTATAAACATTCAAGTACAAGAATTTCTCTGTTTAAACAGGCAAAATAAGTGAAAAGAATCCTGGGAGAACTGTGTTTGCTTGTTAATTAATTACTTAATTCCTTTTGTTGTTTATTGTTATTCTATCAAAGGTGAGAGGGTAATTTCACAGACACATACACACACAGGATTTTGTTGCATAAGATTAAGAATAGGGAAAGAAAAAAGAAACCAGGAATAGTATAAAACTATTATATTATTATTATTATTATTTTCCTTCAGGCAAATACTGACGTTTTCTTTAAGTCTTCCTGCTTGCTCATATACCCAAACTACCACAGAGGCATCATTCATGAACCTTCTGACTTGTATTTCTTCAGGAGAAAGTGTTTATCTCACCATCAACAGCATCAGTACCCCTTGTGATTAACAAACGGGGAGACAGATTGTCCTTTTTCAGCAGTAGCTGAATTCATTTCCCTAATTTTGCATCTATTCTTTAAGATGTATTAAAATGAAGACCAACAAACCACTGCAATTCCAATATTTTCTAATAACATGCCACTTGATTTATTATGTCAATAGAATCTGATGGGATTTGTACTGCAAACTAAGGGAGCCCATTTACATGTTAAGAACCCATTTTTGGTATATAAAAAAGCCATGAGATTTACTTTACAATTTCCAAGGCTATTTATGATAAGACTCAACTTACAATTGCTACGAAAACATTAGCAATAAACAAGCAAACTATGCCTATTGTTAATCTTTAAACCCATTGTTACTGAAAATATTCCCCAGCCTCTATTTCCTGAGGGCATCACGCTGAATATTTCTTTTCTTTCTCCTCTTTAAAGAACTATTTACTAGACATTTTTAGTATAGTTTTAGATTTATAGAATAATTGAGCAAATAGTACATAAAGTTCCATATAATTCTCTGGCCCCGACTGCCTTAGAATTTTTCTATTATTTATAGCTTGCATTGGTGTGGTTAGTTTGGCACAATTAATGAACCAATATTTATATTTTGTTATTAACTTTATAGCTCGCAGTTGACATTAAATTTTACCCTTTGTGCTGTACAGTTCTTTGGGTTTTGACAAATGCATAAGGGCATTTTCCACCACTACATTTTCAGATACTTTATCACCCTAAAAATCTCCTATACTTCAGTTTTTTATCTGTTGCCCCTTCTGCTAGAGTCACTGGTAACCGCTGATCTGCTTTCTGGCTCTATTTGCCTTTCCCAAATTGTGATTGGTAGGGTAAATTTTCAGACTAGCTCCCTTAATTTGGTAACATGCATTTAACATGCCTTCGTGTCTTTTTGTGGCTTGATAGGGCATTTAAAAAAATTGTTGAATAAGCATTTTATGTTTTCCAAATAAAGCAAATATTGATTAAAAATAGTATACAAAATATGTCCTTTTCTTTGGGAAAAAACACACAGGCAGGTAAATGTTGCTGCTTTGATTGTCTCTCATGTTCACAGTTAGGTGATGCCATAGATATGATCACAGAATAAAACCAAGAGAAAGGATACAAGTGATGCAGTCAGAAGGATAAGCAGAAAGGAAAAGAATTGAGCAGGAAGCTCCTTAAAGTTTGAGGTACAAAGATAAACCGTAGAGAGAGAGGAGGTCTCAAGGCCAGTATCCCAGATGACAAAGATAGAGAAGTGAAGACAGGCAGGGGAACAGGAGGTGGTTGGGGAACCACAAGGCAAACTTGGCTGAGGAGAGAAGGGCTGAAGGTGAGAAACTAAGTAAGAAAACATGATAAGCTACACCGACAGCACAATGTGTGCTTGAAGTACAGTGTCAGGTTTTTGTTTATTTATTTGAAACTTTTGCCCTTTGATGTTAGTGTATAAACCTATGCATGCCCCTAGAAGGGAGAAAATGGACCAGAAGCAAAGTTGGTCAGTCTTTCTTACTTGATACTAGTTGTATCCAGGATTTGTTTATTTTTTTACTCCCTTAAGAGAAACAAGAAGGGAGAAGGAAAATGAGTTGATATGATAAAGAAATTTCTTAAAAAGATGAGAAAATAGGAAGAACAGAAAGAAGCCAGTATGTATTCCCACTGTCTATAGTTTGGGGGTGGTTGGAGGATAGAGCAGGAGAATGTGGGTGGAATGAGCTTCCTTGCCCTGAACGCCATCCTGTGACTGCTACTGTGTCTCCTAGCAAACAGTCTGATGCCCCTTGCAGTAGAGAGTTCAAGGATTTTGAAGGCAATCAAGGAGAAAGACAAGACCTCATGGTGGCGATTATACAAAATGACCTTTAGCTGGTGGCATCTTGAAAAGATGACCTGTGGGCTCAGCGGCTAAGGCATCAGCCACATGCACTGGAGCTGGAGAGTTCAAACCCAGCCTGGGCCTGCCAAACAACAATGACAACTACAACCAAAAAACAGCTAGGTGCTGGGGTGGGCGCCTGTGGTCCCAGCTACTTGGGAGGCTAAGGAAAGAGAATTGCTTAAGTCCAATAGTTGGAGGTTGCTGTGAGCTGTGATGCAACGGCACTCTACCAAGGACGACATAGTAAGACTCTGTCTCAAAAAAAAGAAAAGAAAAGAAAAGATGACATATGAGGGGAAAGACTTACAGCCTGACGCCTTCTATAGATAACCTAAAGTGGAAGAGGGCTGGGAAACTCCCAAGGGGACTAGGAAGAAAAGAGGAACTCATGTTTAGGTGATGTGGCTGGAAGATGCAGGAAGATGGGGAGTCTCTTTGTCAGAGACCTGAAAGGCAGCAGGAGCAACATCTTTTATAACCCCAGGGTTTGTCTTAGTTAAGGCTAGCAGATGTTAAGAGCAGTTTTGTGGGTTAAAGCTAAAAACATACTGATTTGGGCTAGATTTAAAGCAAGCAGATGTGTAAGCATTTCAGTCTGGACCAAGACAGCTTTTGAGTTAAGAATCCCAGCCAACTGTGAATATGGTAACAGCATGGAGCCCGCATGAAGGGGACATCTTTAACCCATCTACAGGCTGCTTGTATTTTATGCTCCATGCAAGTCTTTTTCTTCTGTGTGGGACATGTAGGTTGAAGGTCCCTTGCAAAGGGCTTCATTTCATGCAAGAAATTATTTTTTCCAAAAATTTGGCATTGGGGGATTTGTATTAATTTGGTCCAGGTATAGGCAAAGACCCAATTTGCCTTGTACCGTATATACGGTAAATTCTAGATAGCCTGGGGTAAGATTCACCAAGGCAGCCATTTCTGTTTTAAAATTTAGTTGCATTCAGCCTTGGTTGCATTCAGCCATTTCCCCTCCTACTCCCTCTACTGGAGTTGATTCTAGCTCAGAAGCTTCAACTGCAGCGTTGGTGCTGGATGGGACTCAAATTCTCAGTCCTGACCATAGAGCCTGAAATTAATTTACCTGCTCTCAAATAGGCAAAAGTGATTGAACAATAAAGTAGTCTGTTCTATAGAAAAATTTTGTCTAATTAGGTTTGCCACGCATCTGTTTGTGACGTGTGAAAAGAAGGCCCGTGCTGTGTTTGTTTTGTGTCCCCCTCTGGCTCTCAGAGCTCCTCGCCAGGCACAGCTGCCTGCGTCCTCTGCTCTCAGCTGTTGCCTCCAGCCACCCTGGTATATCACCATGAAACCTCCCTGGTCTAAAAAAAGCTGAATAAAACCCCTCCGTTTGAGTTCCCAGAGAATTTTCTTCCCTGATTTTATACTTCATTCTGTACTTTTAATCTACCATCTACTATTGTCACACAAATTCTGATCGCTCCTGTATTATCTATTCAATTATTCACTCATTCAGGACATATATTACTGGATCTCACTATGTGCCAAAAACTGTTTATATACTGTGAAAATCATGGAACACTCAAAAAAGCAAAAATCTCTTCTTTCTTGGAGCTTATATTGCAGTGTCACAGGCAGACAGTGAATGTGATAAGTACTTTTGTATAGCATGTTAGATAAGGATACACTTCAGTGAGAAAATAATTAGACAAGAAAGGGGGATCAGAAGTATCGGGAAGAAAGATAAAGTTTTTCCGTGTGTGGATTAGAGAGGTACTCACCGAGAGGATGACCATGGAGGGAGGCAGTGTGTCCTGTGGGTAGCTTAGGGAATAGCACACCCAGTCGAGGACACAGTGAGTTCACAGTCTCATAGGTGAGCCGTAGCTGCAATTTTGGGAAGCAAAAAGAATTCAGTGTGCAGCGTGAGCAAGTAAGAAAATGAAGGACGTAAAGTCAGTAAGGTAGTTGCAGGGGAGAAGGAGGCTGATCAAGGAAGGGATTTTAGATCAGAGAAGAGATGGACATTTTTATATGGAGTGAGAAGGTAAAACAAAAAAGCATTTTGAACAGAAGGGTGATGTAATCTGATTCATGTTTCCAAAGAGTTGTGCCTTGCCTGTAAGAAACTGCAAAGACAGAACCAGTCTTGTTAGAAGGCTGTTGCACAAAAACGGTGTCCTGGGCCAAAGAAGCAGCAGCATTAGGTGGTAGGGAGATGTCAAGCTGGGGGTATGTTTGGAAAGGAGCTCCAGAGGGATTTGATAAGTTGTAAGTAAGATATGAAAGAAGGAGAAACATAAGACCAAAGTTTTGATCTGAGCAAATGGAAACATCTTTTATACTTATAATCTCTTCTCAAACCACCCAGCATATTTCATATCCCTTGACTATTAGAACAGTATCTGATTCTAGCTAGAGAGCTAAAAAATTCATTTGCCACCACACTGCTTATTGTTTCTCCTCTTCTCTTGCAACATTTGAGCCCTGAGACTAGGCCTGTCTAATCTGCACCATGTGGTCTTATCTTCCCCATCAGAAATACAGCCTGTTCCTTTGGCCTCTACCTTCAGCCTGGTCTCTACTCCTTTGGCCAAAAAACATTCAATGCAGCTGTTATATGTAGAGATCTAATTTCAGTTGGTCCTTGTCCCTCTGTGCCAAGAGTCCATGTAGGCCATGGGTAAATACCAGGTGCCCAGGTTTATCAGTGAACCTAGAAATAAAAAGAAACAGTGAAGACAGCACACAAGATTTAAAGGACTTTTTTTTTTAGAAAACCCCTTTGGTATCTCTTAAATCTGATTAGTTCCTACAAAGCCAAATTAGGTAGCTCTTCCTGTGACATACAAACACTAAGGAATAGCAATAGCTTCCTTGTAATCCAGACTTTTTAAAAGTTATGTCCACAAAAAAAAAAAAAAAAAGTTCTCAGAACACTGTCATTTTCATTGCTTCTGCTAACATTCTCCTCTGCCCTTCTGCACGCACTGCCCATTCTCCAAGGCTCAGCGCAGGCATGCTGCTTTCATAGGGAAGGCTCCACTAAATGCCCATAATGATTTGTTTCCTGAGTTCTACAGGACTCTTCCCCTAGATAGCCTCCTTGATCCCGTCTCACACTGATTAATATTAGTTAGTTTTCAGTGTGCCTTTGTCTGGCTTCCCCATATTTCATATTATTCTGTGTGAGAGCACGGACTTTGATTTCTCCACAATGCTGTACATAAAGCCAGTAAACATGGATTGAACGGTTCTTGTCCTTTGTCCACCACTTTCCTCTAGTGGAAACTGTTTTTTCTTTGTTCGTTTTTTGGTTCAAGGTTATGAAGCAGAAAAAGTCAATCTGTGTTATTCTTTTCTGCAAATGATCAGTGCCCTCCCTCTGGCTTCCAGTCCCTTGCCCAGATAACAGAGAAGCCCTTATTATAGTTGCTCCACTCAATTAGAAGTCTCACTCATACGATCTGATCCACAAATAAGGGAATAAGCAAATATTAAAAATGGAAGTTACATAAAAGGATTGATCTCTCATCCTATCAAGATAGGAAACTTCAATTGCACTGTCCAATTCAGTAGCCACTAAGCACATGTTGCTATTGAAATAACGACTAATAAAACACTTTAGGTATAACTGAGATTCATGGAATTTCCCATACTAAGTTTGAAAATATACTGTATCTTATTTTTGTATTGACTATATACCTAATAATATTTTTATATATAGTATGTTGGATTAAGTCAGATACAGAGGGGACCAAAAATATATATACACATTTTAAGAAAAGAAAAAAAGTGTATTAAAATCGTAATACTCAAGTCACAATTGATTTCTGCAACTACAAGAAATACAAGATACAATGTACAAGATAATAGACATTATCAGTATATATTAAGTATTGTAACTTTGACACAGTTTTTTCCTTTCTTAAAATATGTGTGTATTATATATATATATATATATATATATATATATATATATTTGGCACTCTATATTATTTAATTAATTTTAACTTCTTTTTTCTTTTATAATGGCAAAGAAAACATTTATAATAATAAACAAAATTTACAATTACCTGTGTGGCTTACATTTCTGGCTCACATTTTGGGGTTTGGGGACAATTTTTTCCATAACATGCATTGCACACTGAATACTTACGGTGACAAAGAACCCACTGCTGACTTCCACAACAAAGCATCCCCTCCTCTCTGTGTGGTTAGACAACTTTAAAACTTCTAAAACTTAATTACCTCTTTCTGATTGTGAATCAAATCTGCTCTCTTAGAATACAACTCCATACGTTGTAACGGTGCTTGCTTGCTTCACAAAGAATTTCAGATACGTCATTTATTCAACTTATACAACATATTAATTTAGTCTGCATCAGTGAAGTAAAACTGTATTGGATTTATATTTCAGTAAGTGCTTTCATGAAATAGAATAACTTTTGTTGAATTTTCCAGAATTATTTTAAGCTAATAGGTATGTTTCTCTGGGACAGGTTAACCTTGGAGTCTCTGCCAGATTATAGCACGTGAGTGGGAAGAGTCCCTACATTGCTACTCCAGAGTCTCTGTTCTGCTTCTGTTATTCCTCTCACATCCCCCTGCTTAGCCTATTGAAATCCTTGTGATCCTTTTTTATATTAGGCAAAGGTAAAACCAGCCTTTGTAAACGTTTTGTCTGCATGATAAATTCACTTGATTACGGGGGATGTAATAAAGGTACTATAGAGTAACAGGAGGGAAGATCTAATCAATAATAATTTTAAAATCATCAGCAGCTCAAATTCAGCCAACAGGGTTAGTGTCTTCCAATCTGTTCGTTGCATTAACCCCCTTGAAAATTACTGCTGAAGGCACCTGCAGTGAATATCTTTAGAGTTAGTGTCTTCCAGTTTGAAAGCGCTCTGATAATATCATAAACTCCAAGGACCTACACAACCTTCATGGGTGTTTTCCTGAATATACAGGGTGGCCATGAAGTTCGTGTGCAATTTTAAAATAGTGTGCAATTTTTAATTGCCCATGACCTTTATGGCCATCCTGTATAATTGCTTGCTAATTGGTCTGCCAGTCACAGGGCCATGTCATGGTAAACCTGAAATATAGAAACTGGACAAATTTTATGTTGCTGCTATAGGAAAATGAGACAGAATAATTCTCTGTAATTAAACAGACTGTTGTGATTTGGCCTAATCATTCTTTTTATGTTCAGAACAATATTAGGTCCTGCTCTAATCCAGAGGAAAATCTAGTCTCTCTCAGTACTACACCATTCATTTGGCATGGCGAGTAGACTCTAACCCCACCTAGTAATCAGTGGTTCTCAACCTGTGGGTCGTGACCCCTTTGTAACAATGAAACTACATCACACGGCATTAGGAAGGTTGAGAATCACTGTGTAAATCAATTACATACTATGAGTGGTGATGTAAGATTCTAAGTATAGCAGAAATGACAATTAAACCAATTGACCAGTCTAGACATTTGAAAATGTTTTTGAACTAGTATTATGCCTTCCTATATATAATTTATTTTGTCCCTTCAAATTATTTTCAGAGATCATTTATGTATTATCATTAATATAATTATGTGCCATTATAATGATTTTCAGATCCAACCACAGATCAACTGACAGTAGGAAAAGGGTAACGAGGTTAATGTTTGATGGAACTGGGGTGTGTTAGGGTGTCTTTTAGATCACACTCACTCTTTAAATAATGACTCGTGGGACTGCTGGTTTATTACCTTTCAGTGAAATGTGGATAGGTTACAAGTAGTACAAGGATGAAAATGGAAGGTGGCTCTGGTGAACACAACTGAATTTTGTTTATTAGGTTCTCTGCCAAATTAAAAAACATGGATTGAAATGTAGGAGGGTGGGACTGAGAACGAGTGAATAATGAGGCGGCATTTAAAGAGGCGATGTGAGAATACAAGAGCACGTGTTTTCTGAGAGAGTGTTAAGGCATTGAAAGACATAAGCATAACTGAACAGTCATCAGTATGGCCTAGAGTTAACCCTTGTTAGAAACAAGTCAATTTAGATGGGGACATTTAAATCAAACATAGGGTAGAAGAACTATTGTTTTTAAAGGGAGGATACTGCATGGGATTTTGAGAACTGAGATCTATTTCACAACATGGCTAAGATAAAATAAGCAAAATACCTCCTATTGATTTTGCTGACATAACACGATGTTATGTTTGAAAATGTAGGGGTCAGTTTCTGTAGACCCCTTCAATTTGTTTAACACTTCAAATAAAAGCCCTAAATTTATTTCGAATTTAGCTTAAACTGATAGAAAACTAATACAGAGGCATTATTTTTAAACAGGTATTCTATAACCAATGACCATGTCAAGTCAAGGGTTGCTCATCTGACAACTGTGTCCTATAGCAAGTAGCCCAACGTGCCTGGAATGTGATTGAATCCCTCATGGAAAAAGATGGGAGACCTTGCACACACCCCAAGAATATGTACTGTTGCTTTTGTGAAGCATCGTCAAGGAAAATGCTAGCTGCATAAATACCACCAGAAATCCTTGTGATTCAGATGAAGAGAAATTGGAAGAAAAGAAACACTTACTGTTACCTATAGAAAGCTAAACCCATTTAAAGAAGCCAGGGCTATTATAAAAATAATAACTGGAAATTGGCAAATAGTGTCATTGCTTCCAATTTGCTAGTATTTTGAGCAAATCAACATAGAAATGCTCATCTGTATGCAGGTGTCTGACACTAATCACATCCAACAGGAGTGAAAACTGACTTTGGGAGGAAAAAAAGAGGAGGAAAGATTCCCAAAGGGAACTGCATTAGGATGGGATCCACAGTTATTTCAGAAACATACAGCCAGGTGGGAATTCCTCTACATGTCTTTCTCTCACTACTTAGTAGTGATATGCCTACTAAGCCAGCCCTGCTATGTCTTTTTTTTTTTTTTAAGTCTTTTGTACATATCATAAATACATTTATGCCAATTTCAGTGTGTTGATTATTTGTACAACAGCCATGCATATTTAACAAAGAAATTTTGCTATCAACTAGTGAGCAAGACCCTGACTCTAGGGAGAGCATGGCACATAAGCAAAAAAAAAAAATCATTCCCTTAAAAAATAATTAAATTTTAACCTTGTTTAATGCACAAAGGTACTGTGTATGTACACAGACACACACACACACACACACAAATATGTGTACAAACCCCAGTTTGCATCCAAAGGCCAGCAGCTGCTATGGAACCAAGAGGAGCCTATGCCTCAGGTCAAAGGCCACCAAGCAGGAAAATTTTCTCTCATCTTCTGGCAAGGCCAACACTTTGTTCAATTCATTCCTTCAACTGATTGGTCAAGGCCGCATCATGGAAGACCATTTACTTTACTTACATTATCAATTGGAATATTCACCTCATCCAAGAACACCTTCCCAGAAACATCCAGTATAATGTTTGACCAAACACCCAGGTATCATATTGTCCTGTCAAGCTGCACCTAAAATTAACCATTATAAGAACTTTAAGTATTTACTCCATTTCCCATCTATATCTTTCTTTCTTTTTTTTTTTTGGTAGAGATAGAGTCTAACTTTATCGCCCTCAGTAGAGTGCCATGGCGTCACACAGCTCACAACAACCTCCAACTCCTGGGCTTAGGTGATTCTCTTGCCTCAGCCTACAGAGTAGCTGGGACTACAGGCGCCCGCCACAACACCTGGCTATTTTTTTTGTTGCAGTTTGGCCAGGGCTGGGTTTGAACCCACCAACCTCAGTATATGGGACCAGCTCCCTACTCACTGAGCCACAGCACAGGCGTTTCTTACTAAAATGTTCTAAGTTAATTAAGATCATTGTCAATTAAAAGATGAAAACCTGAGATTTAAAAAAGTAACCACCGAGGAAATCAATAAAAGACCTAATTTTGAGTGCAGTTTTCTTTGTTTTTCATAAGACAACTCCAGAAAGTTCTGATTGGCTGGGTGATTGGTGGCCAGACTCAGCACAGGAATGGCGTTCTGGTGGTGTAATGTAAAAGATCCAAACCACAAAACATTGTATATTCTAAGACCATCAGGAATTCCTACCATTAATTCATTCAATATATGTTTTGAGCACATATATCATGCTCTTCCCTCCTTCTCTTTCCATGTTCACACACATAAATATATTCATTGCATGTGTACAATGTATGTATGTCTTCCCCAAATCATCATGCTAAATGTTTCTTGATATCCCAAAATATCCCTAGGGAGCAAAATAGCCACGGTTGATAACCACTGGCCTATGATGGATGTCTGAACACTCAGTGGGTTATGTTACAGAACCTGGAACCAGGAGAACCCCCTCCTTCATAGCAGCCTGTCAGCAAGCCTGCTGTTTTCTGTGGAGAGACATCACCTTGTTCCTCAAGGACAAACACAATGATAGTCTGAAAGAGCAAGATAAGATTTATGCTAAGGTCATACACAGCAAGATAGGTTAGAGTAGATATCAACCATTGACAAGTGCCCCTCATCGGCCACACAGCTGGCTATAAATGCTTATTTATCAATAAACACCTAGAAAATAAGCCCTCAATACAGTCCCTTCATATTTGCACTAAAGTTTCCAAATTTCATGTCCAAGGGCCTCTGTTCTCAATTTTTAGATCACTTTCTCAAATGAAAGAGCCTCATTTAGAGTTAGTCTGTATTACTTTATCATCTGAGAGTCCAGCAATTCCTTCCAATACAGAGAACTGAGCCTACTCCACACTCCTAACTGCTTAGATTGAATAATTGGTAACTCAGAGTACAACTATCAAGGGTATATCTTAATCATTGATAATTTTCTGAAGCGAGTTGGACAGCTCACCATCATCTATGATGATTGTCATAAGAAGAGAGTATTTCCAGGTGGTGCCTGTGGCTCAGTGAGTAGGGCGCCAACCCCAAATACTCAGGGGGGTGGTTGGAACCCAGCACCAGCCAAACTACAACAAAAAAATAGCTGCGAGTTGTGGCAGGTGCCTGTAGTCCCAGATACTTGGGAGGCTGAGGCAAGAGAATTGCCTAAGCCCAAGAGCTGGATGTTGCTGTGAGCTATGATGTCACAACACCCTACTGAGGGTGACAAAGTGAGACTCTGTCTCTACAAAAAAAAAAAAAAGTAATAATAATACTGTGTCTTTTAATGGCAGAGCCACATGATCAAGACTAAAAAATGCAACAAATTCAATTCATGTGAGTTTTCACTTATGGAGGTTCTTTCTTTTCTTTCTTTCTTTCTTTCCTTCTTTCTTTCTTTCTTTCTTTCTTTCTTTCTTTCTTTCTTTCTTTCTTTCTTTCTTTCTTTCTTTCTTTCTTTCTTTCTTTTTTCTATTGTTGGGGATTTATTGAGGGTACAAGAAACCAGGTTACGCTGATTGCATTTGTTAGGTAAGGTCCCTCTTACAATCGTGTCTTGCCCCCAAAAGGTATGGCACACACCAAGGTCCCACCCCCTCCCTCCTTCCCTCTCTCTGTTCTTCCTTTCCTCACCCCTCCCTCCTTCTTTCTTTCTCCTCTTCTCCTACCCCTACCTTGTCTCATATTAAAATTGAGTGCATAGGATTCATGCTTCTCCATTCTTGTGATGCTTTACTAAGAATAATGTGTTCCACTTCCATCCAGGTTAATACAAAGGATGTAAAGTCTCCATTTTTTTAATGGCTGAATAGTATTCCATGGTGTACATATACCACAGCTTGTTAATCCATTCCTGGGTTGGTGGGCATTTAGGCTGTTTCCACGTTTTGGCAATTATAAATTGAGCTGCAATAAACAGTCTAGTGCAGGTGT
>CAUYPK010048583.1:0-30068 GCA_963574355.1 Loris lydekkerianus | reverse complement strand
GAGAGAAGGGAACACTTTTACACTGCTGGTGGGACTGCAAACTAGTACAACCTTTCTGGAAGGAAGTATGGAGAAACCTCAAAGCACTCAAGCTAGACCTCCCATTTGATCCTGCAATCCCATTACTGGGCATCTACTCAGAAGAAAAAAAATCCTTTTATCATAAGGACACTTGTACTATACTGTTTATTGCAGCTCAATTTACAATCGCCAAAATGTGGAGACGGCCTAAATGCCCACCAACCCAGGAATGGATTAACAATCTGTGGTATATGTACATTATAGAATACTATTCAGCTATCAAAAAATAATGGAGACTTTACATCCTTCGTATTAACCTGGATGGAAGTGAAAGGCATTATTCTTAGTAAAGCATCACAAGAATGGAGAAGCATGAATCCTATGTCCTCAATTTTGATATAAGGACAATTAATGACAATTAAGGTCAAGGTCAGGGTGGGGGAAGGGTAGAGAGAAAGAAGGAGGAAGGGGTGGGGAAAGGAAGAGCAGAGAGAGGGAAGGAGGGAGGGGGTGGGGCCTTGGTGTGTGCCACACCTTTGGGGGGCAAGACACGATTGCAAGAGGGACTTTACCAAACAAATGCAATCACTGTAACCTGGCTTATTGTACCCTCAATGAATCCTCAATAATAAAAATAAATAAATAAATAAATAAATAAAAGAATTTTACCCACAATAGAACTTCTGACATTGGACTCAATCCTCTCAAACCCTGCCACTGTCTTATCAACTAAGTGTATGTAATATTCTAAATCTTTTGTCATGTCAAAAAACAACGTTTATGGCACTAGGTTTTCATTTTGTTGTTCACCCATAAGAAGCAACTCCTCTAGTCTGGGTGTGGTGGGTCACACCCATAATCCTAGCAACCTGGGAGGCTAAGGTGGGTGGATTGCTTGAGTTCAGGAGCTGGAGACTAGCCTGAGCAAGAGTGAGACTCCATCTCTACTAAACATAGTCAAACTAGCCAGGCATGGTGGTAGGTGACTGTAGTCTCAGTTTCTTAGGAGGCTGAGGCAAGAGGATTTCTCAAGCCCAAGAGTTACTATCAAAGAAAGAAGTTACTATCTAAGAAAGGAAGGAAGGAAGGAAGGAAGGAAGGAAGGCAGGCAGGCAGGCACAACTCTGCATCTGTTCAAGTTTGATCATGAGATTGCAGCAACTTAGTCACATCTTCTGGCTCCACTTCTAATTCTTGTTTTCTTGCTACTTACACCACACCTGCAGCAACTTCCTCTACTGAACATCTTCAGCTTTTCAAAGTCATCCATAAGGGGGTGGAATCAACTTCTTCCAAACTCCTGAGATTCACCAAAGTTGAAAACTTATGTGCCTTCAGCTTTGCCATTTATTGGCTTTTTGGCTTTTGGTATTATATAGCCTGACTGTGATACAATTATCTCACATGTGATGACAGTATGTCACAGAATTGTTACAATGATATCTGAGATAGATGATTATAACTACTAACACTTTTGAGCAGTTACTACATATCCGGCCATGCTCTAATCCATCAGGTTAGGCACTATTTTCATTTTATATAAAGAGATTGCCAGTGACTGCATATATAAATGTTACATCATCATCATCATCATCATTATTATTATTATTATTATTATTGGCTATGATGAAAGAAAAGGCTGACAAGGACTTCTCTTCCTTCACTGAGTTAATGGATGTTCAGTCAGATGTTTTGAGGTGACTACTGTGCAAGAATCTGCTACTCCACACAACTGTATCTGGTTCAGTTGTTCTCAAAGTTGAACTGCCTCAGAATCACTTGGAGGGCTGTTAAAAAAGATTACTAAGTTCTGCCTGCCAAATTTCAAATTTAGTTGGTCTTTGATGAGACCTAAACATTTATATTTCTGAAAATTTTCTAGACAATGCTGATTCTACCAGTCCCTGACCAAACTTTTTTTTGCAACTGCTTTATTGTGATATAAATCAAATATGATAAATCACCCTTTAAAGTATATAATTCAGTGGTTTTCACTGTATTCACAGAGTCGTGGGACCATCATCACTCTAGAACATAGTGCATGTATTCTTTCTTTCTTTGTTCTTGCATGTATTTTTCCTTAATTTTTCTTTTCTTTTAACATTTTTAATCAGCCATCTATTATAACTATAGCACATGGAGAAAGCATCCTGTGTCTGCTCCCAGACTAGAGCTGAGCAGCCACAGTGAATGCTCAGAACCCTCTCAGGGAAGCACAGTCCGGGCATACACCAGTGCCAGATGCCCCAGTACAATGAGGGAGCAAGAAGGCAAGACCCACCCCTCCCACAGTGTGACATCATCAAGGGATACTTCCATCCGGATGGCTGACAACTGCTGGAAGTTTTTTCTTAATATTTCAATCTTTCCTTCTTTCCTCTCTTCATTCCTCCTTCCCTCCTTCCCTACCCTTCCTCCTTCACTCTCTCTCTCCCTCCCTTTCCTCCTTTCCTTTCTTTCTCTGAGAGAGAGTTTCCAAGGTGGAGTGCAGTGGCACTATGCTCACTGCAATTTTAAACTTTTGGTTTCAGGTGATCCTTCTGCCATGGTCCTCCCAAAGTGCTGGAGCTCTATGAGCCATCACACTGGGCCTCAATCTGCTTTGCTTTTGTTTTTGTTTTTGAGACAGAATCTCACTTTGTCACTTTCAGTAGAGTGCCATGGCATCTTAGTTCACAGCAACCTCAAATTCTTGGGTTTAAGTGATTCTTTTGTCTCAGCCTCCCAAATAACTGGGACTATAGGCGCTTGTCACAACATATGGCTATTTTTAGAGACTGGGGTCTCGCTCTGGCTTATGCGGTCTTGAACTCATGAGCTCAGGCAGTCCACCTGCCTTGGCCTCCCATAGTGTTGGGATTACAGGTGTGAGCCACAGATCTGGCCCCCTCAATCCATTTTTAAAATAGGAGTACACACAGTTCAAAAGTCAAAACCATATAAAAAGTTAGACATGGAGAAATTGAAAGTTAGAAACGTAGCATTTCTTCACACAGTTACAAGCAAGTCATGCAGATACAAGTTTTCCTGTTTTATTACACTAGAAAAGCAGCACTCTATGAGCCCTACTCTGCCTACTGGCTTTTTTCATTTAGTGTACCCTGGAGATTATTATGAAGGCACGTGAGTTATCTAACTGTATCTTTCATGAAAATGAATATCGCAGTTTCTTTTAGTCCTTTGCTATTGCAAACTGTTCTGCAATAAAAATTCCTACATATACATCATTTCACATTTGCTATCATTTGAATGTGTCCCTTCCAAAATTCAGGTGGTGCCAATGTGCCAGTATAAAGAGGTATGCCTTCAAGAAGTGATTAGGCCATGAGAGTTCCTTCCTCATCATGGAATTTATCAATTTTTTGTATTATGATCAGTGAATTTTGAGTCATAGCTGGAAAGAACTTCTCTCTTACCTCCTCTCTAGGATTATAAATGAATCTGCTTACATTTTATTCCAATACCTTGACTGCTAGACTAAAAAGGAAAATGGATCATAGATTTCAAACGTTTCCCCCCAAATTAGAAAAATTTAAAAATATGATTTTAGTTCATATATTAGATGGATGGAGGGAGCGCTTCCCCAAAGGTGCTGCAGAGATCCCCTTGTGACTCTTGCCCACCACAGCCTTCACAGCTCCAATGGAATCCGTAGGCTTCTTGTACGCAGAATGAAGACTACAGATATTTGCAGAACAACAACTAGGCCAAAAAGTTGGAGGTGAAAAAGTTAAAAGAAGAATATTCCTGCTTGTCTTGGTGTTTACCAAGTGTTTGCTGAGGAGGAGATAAGACAAAACTGGAGAGGGTTCACAGGTCCATTCCAGTATGGGCTCACCTTTCTTTAAAATTTTTTTTTTTTTTTTTATTGTTGGGGATTTTTTTGAGGGTACAAGAAACCAGGCTACACTAATTGCATTTGTTAGATTGGACTCACCTTTCTTATTGACAGTTCCCTTTTGCAGAGTTTATGTGTTCAATTGAAAATTCCTCATAATCCTACTGTGTTCTGATTGGTAGAGTGGAGAAAGTATGGGCCTTGATATCACACAAGGGCTCTAGCTGTGCAACCTTAGGAAAAATCATTTTTGTTTAAGAATCATAAACTCATTCACAGCCAGTTTTATTTGGGTACTTTGTATGTAAAAGACACTGTTCTAAGTGCTGGGGATATAGAAGTGAAGAAGATAGAAATGGTATTATCTTACAATATAGAGGTGGAGCCAGATGATAAATATTTGTTTAGATTTTGATTGTTAATAACATATTTGAAGGAGCATAGGTTGCTATGTAAAGGAAGAACGAGGAGGTTCAAGCTTGGTAGTTTAGGGAAACTAAGGCAGTCCTGTGACAGGTGCATAGGAATTGGCATGATAGAGAAAGGATGGAGATTTTGAAGCAAAAAGAAGAGCAAATGAAGTGCTGGCACATTTGACCACCAAAAGGAAGGCCAACACTGTGAGCATAAACATCACTGGCATGTTTGTGAGGAGATTGGAATGTATGTGTGTGGTGGGTGAGGGTCAAGAGTGGAGGAAACAACAGGGATTAGGAGGTTCCTAGTGATCTGGGCAAAAGACATTAGTGGCCTAGAAAACGGTGGTGGCAGTGGAGAGAGATTGTGAAGTTGGTAAGAGACACAAAAGTGTTCAAGAAAATTCCCAGGTTTCTGCATGAGCTACCACCAGGTGGATGTCAGTGCCACTGCTGAGATGGAGAATTCTGAATAGGAACAAGTTGGGTAAGAGAAACATTTAAATGGATGCGCCTCTCCAAGTGTAGATGACAAGCAGGCAGCGTACTGGGGCTTGCGCAGGAGTGCCACAGAGAGGTCTGCGGGACAAGAATCCAAAGCCCAGGTGCAACAGATACATGGTCTGGAACAGGTGTCCTCAAACTGCGGCCCGCGGGTCACATGAGGCAAGTGTGATTGTATTTGTTCCCATTTTGTTTTTTTACTTCAAAATAAGATATGTGCAGTGTGCATAGGAATTTATTCATAATTTTTTGTAAACTATAGTCCAGCCCTTCAACAATCTGAGGGACAGTGAATTGGCCCCCTGTTTAAAAAGTTTGAGGACGCCTTGTCTGGAAGATGCTGAGGCAACAGTGTCCAGTCTCTTTTCTTGGTGGAGTCCCAGAGGTCTGATATTCTAAATCCTAAACTAGATTTAGCATCTAGTACATCTTGATCCAAGTGTTCACAGCAGTAGTATTAACAATAAAGTCTCCTCTAAGCTAAGATTTGCTTTTCATTTTTTCAACTAATACAGAGTGGACATCTTCTGTTTGCTAATCATTTGTGGCTTTAGGCACTGGAACTCAAACAAAATGACCGAATAGGCACTTGGGAGGAAAGAAACACTGAAAATGGATAAGCTGAAAAACAATGTATTGTTGCAGAGGGACAAAAAAAGTCGTTTCTGAAGCAGAAGACTAACCTCCGTTTCTGCATTTTTGTCAGAATACTCTCCTCCTTCTCAGGCTAGCACTCTCCTGACTGGCTACTTCCCTATCCAGTCAGACCTGTAACCTGTCCAGTTTCTGCTCAGTCGAGGCCCCTCCCCGCGCGTTCCCACTTCAAGGTCCTGCAAGACCTGCAGAATCTGAAATCCTCTCCTCAGTGATGTTTAACAAGCCGCGATTTTGATGTTTTACATTTGAAAATCTCTGCTGTGTCAATACTTAAACGTAACCCTTTATCCACCCCCGATAGAGGGGGAAATAACACCCTTTTCTTGGGGTTATCAACAACTACAACCACTCCCTTAAGTGTTTTTTTTTTTTTGAGACAGTCTCACTTTGTTGCCTTCTGTAGAGTGCTGTGACGTCACAGCTCGCAGCAACCTCAAACTCTTGGGCTCAAGCGATCCTCTTGCCTCAGCCTCCCAAGTAGCTGGGAGGCGCCACAGGCTCTGGCTCAGGCTAGTCTTGAACCCGTGAGCTCAGGATGATCCACCCGCTTCGGCCTCCCAGAGTGCTGGAATTACCCGCGTGGGCTACCGCGCCAGGCTCACTCCTTAAGTACTGATTTAAATTTGTAGCCTACTTCTGGTTTTCATTTTATTTTAACGTCAGTTGTTGCCTTACAACACAGATGACATATGACTTGATTCAAAAGACGACACTAGAAGACTGGCCAACACGCTAGCCGCTTTCTCGCGCCTGACGGCGGAGGGACACCCTCGGGCACCAAAGGCAAGCGCGAGTTCCATGTGGCGGTGAGTGACACAGCACCACACCCATTCCCGCTGCTAGCTGTCCTCAGGCCGCCCTCTAGCTCCGGGGAAGCCCCGGCCCGCGCCAGCCAATCGTAGCGCGCGGTGGGGTGAGCCGAGGGTGTACAGCAGAGCAAGCTGAGCGATTTGCACGCTGAGGGACGGTGCGAGCGTGAGGGGGCGGTGCGCGCTGAAGTGGCGGTGCGCGCTGAGGGGCGGTGCGAGCGTGAGGGGGCGGTGCGCGTGAGGCGGCGGTGCGCGCTGAGGGGCGGTGCGAGCGTGAGGAGGCGGTGCGCTCTGAGGGGCGGTGCGCTCCGAGGGGCGGTGCGAGCGTGAGGGGGCGGTGCGCGCTGAGGTGACGGTGCGCGTTGAGGGGCCGTGCGAGCGTGAGAAGGCGGTGCGCTCTGAGGGGCGGGCGCGCTGAGGGTGCTGAGGGTTGGTGCTGGGAGATGTCCCGCGGCAGCTGCGCCAAGGTACTCTATGGGGCGGGAGTGGGGCCGTGTCCGGCGTTGCCCGGGAGAGCGGGCCCCTGCATCTTGCTCGGTGCACTTCTCGTCGGTCGGGGGGCAGGGAGAGCGAGGGCGTGGCGTTGTGGTTAGGACCCGGGCGGCGGTCAGTACTGTGTGCGCGCGTGGCCCGCGCCAGCGTCGCGGGGTGCGGTCCCTAGGCCGGTTTCCTGTCCCTGTGCGCTGCTTCGCCAGCGGGGGCCGTCGGGGGTAGCTCTTCCTAGGCCTAGGTGGGTGCGGAGCCCCAACCCCGAGAAGGGCGAGGGGTGGCGGCCGAGGGGAGACGCGCTGGACGGCGGGGAGTGAGTCCGGGATGAGCGTGTGGGGTGTCTGGCGGTTCTCATGTTTTGTCTCTTTTTGATTCTGTTATATGCTGCAACGGCGGCAGTGGACATTGCGCTGGTTCTGCCTGTTTGTCCCGTGCCTCGGTTGCCGGGCTTTACCGTCTGAGATCTCCGAATGTTTTGTTCTGCCGAGGCGGGAAAGGAGTGTGAAGCTCTGCGCGCTCAGCCCGGGTGTGTGTCTGCCCCTAGTGTCCCAGGGAGTGGGTGGGTGGCAACTGTTGCATGAATGATATTTAAATTGCACCTGTGGGTACGTCTTTTTTGTTTTGTTAATTGTGCTTGTCCTGGCATGAGTCCTTTATCTTTTTAAAGTTCCTTGCTTACAAATATGTTTGTCTCATCATACCAAAACAGTTTAATAAAACATACTGCCTCTTTTTTTGACTCCTCTTCCTTTTAAAGACATCCTGAAAAAATAGTCCACATACGCAGGACTCAAACTCCATGATATTAAAAGCACACTATCAATTTTAGCACACACTATCAATTTTGAAACTCTTTTTAGCGAATAAAAGAAACCAGTGTTAAGCATACCTGTTGGATTGTAAGACATTCTGATTTCAGAAACAGTAAGAAAATCAGGGAAGTATGTAATCGCTAAATCCAGTCTAAGTCACTTACTTGGTTACTGCAGCATTGAACACATTGCCACCTGTTATTTCTTTGGAACATCCCTAATGTTGGGGTACAGATTCTCTTCCTGTGTCACGCAGCTTATTTTCTTTTCTTTACTGTCTTCCTGCCATGTCCTAATTTTTGAACTGGTGCTTTTTCTCACTTTACAAGTTTGATGTGGGCAGCCTTATAAGTTGAAGTTAACAGTCACTGCTGGTTAAATGACTTTCAGATCTCCGTTTGGCCTATCCCTGAGCTCAGTACATCAAGAAATCATCATTCTCTCACCCTTAATGCTCCAGTTCCTCCTCACTTAGAAATACTAGTATTAATATTTTTGACTTGACGTTCACTTATGCTGTCTTCATTCTGTCTTTTTTCTGTCATTGACCCTATCAATTCTTCTTAATAGTTGTATTAGTTATCTATTGTTGTGTAATAAGGTGCCCCAACTGAAGCATCTCACAATAAATGTTTATTTCATAGAGTTTCTGAAGGTCAGGAATCCGGGTGTAGCTGTATGGGTGTAGGGTCAGGGTCTCCTACCAGATTGTAGTCGCTGGAGCTGGAGGATCCACTTCCAAGCTCACTTACTGTGGTTGTTGGCAAGTCTTGATTCTTTGGGGTTTCCATAGGGTAGTTCACAACAGGGTATCTGGGAGGGAGGGAGCAACCAAGACAGAGGCTTCAGTCTTTTATAAATATCTTCAGATATTTATTTATAAATATCAAGACAGAGGCTTCTAATCTTAGAATTGACATACCATCTCCTGTTCTATTCTGTTCAACATGGGAGGAGATTATAGAGGGCATGATTGAGGCCAAGAGGTGGGAATCATAAGGGCCGTCTTAGAGGGTGGCTATCATAATAGTTTTGTTCCAGGAATTTGTTTTTCATTTCTGTCACACTAGGTGATAGAAGTACTTCATGTGGGGGTGTTTACATACCAGCTAGCATGCTTCCTTTTTATCTTCTGAAATGATTTTTATTTAGACACCACTTTCATTATATTGTTATTCTGCTTAAACCTTAGTTAACTTCTTATTAACCTGACATAATTTATTTCAGGTGTACCATATATAAGTGCTTCATATATGTTAACTCATTTAATTCTTTTAACAATCCTGTGAGGTAAATACTATTAGTCTCATTTTATGGATGAGGCAACTGAAGCTCAGCAGAGAGGTTGACTAATTTGCCCAAGGTTGCTCAGTACACAGCAGTAAAGTGAAGAAGGTAGAATTTGTACCCAGGCAGTCTGCTCCAGACCTTTTGTTCAGACTCACAGTTTGCTATTCACTGCTTCCATATTTGGCCGTGCCTGTTCCTCAGCTTCATAGCTTGTTTATTATTTGTCCTCTACTATTTATCCACTTTACTATTGTCACTACTGTCTTGTCGCTTGGTATTTGCTTATGGTCTTGGTTTAGAATAATGCCATTTCTCCCATTTCTACATGTCAAAATCTTAATTATCCATGAAGGTCTACCTCCAATCTCACCTCCCAAATCATTCCAGTTATAAATGACCTTTCTTCTGTATTCCTATGGAATTTTTTCAAACCCACTCTTACTATTTTGTGTCTTATATTAGGTTTATTTAGCTATCCTTATTCCTGTGTAAGGTAGACATTTTAAGATTAGGGACTATGTCTTCACTGTGTGTCCCCCAGAGCAACTGCCATAATCCTTGTATGTAATATACATCTGATGATGGATGAAAGGGGAACTAGTTTAGATTTGCAAGTATTCCAGGTTTAAAAAAGCATGGTGGAATAACTTGGTCAGAAGTCTTGGATATTGTCTTCAACTCTTCAGCTAACTAATTTTGCTACTTTGGACAAGCCACATAGTTCTTTCTCGACTTAATAAGATAAAAGTTGATGTGGTTATAGACTGAAGTGGTAGAATTTGAATAATGTGGAAAGGATTGAGTTGATAAATTCTAAAAGGAAGATGAGATTTAGGCAACTGGCAGTTGAATGACTGAAGAGGAGGCCAGCATGGTGGCTCATGCTGGTAATTCTAGCACTCTGGGAGGTCGAGGTGGGTTGATTGCTTGAGCTCAGAAGTTTGAGACCAGCCAGAACAAGAGCCAGACCTTATATCTACTAAAAACAGAAAAATTAGGGGGGTATTGTGTCAGGAGCTTATAGTCCCAGCTGGTTGGGAGGCTGAGGCAAGAGGATCATTTGAGCCTAAGAGTTTGAGGTCGCTGTGAGCTATGACACCATGGCACTGTACCCAGGGCAACAGAATAAGACTGTCTCAAAAAACAAAACAAAACAAAACAAAAAAGAGAAAGATTGAAGAGAGAATGAATAGTGACCGAGAAAGAAGGTTGAGGGAAGTTGGTTGCATTTTACTTGATGTTAGGATACACAGATATGTGACATTTAAGCCCCAGAGAGTGAGTAAGCTCCCCTCTTCTCCATAGGGAGCTCCTGCTTTATCCCCCTCATTCTCCCTTAATATGCTGTGATTCTTTTTCTGGATCTTTTCACAAAAGACATCTGCTCTGTCCTATCTGATTTTGTGACTCAATGTTGTTGGTAGTCTATCTTTCAGTTCTTTGTCTGAACACCCAAGAATCCATTGTTTAAAGCTCCAAGTTGGGGGTGGAGTGGGGAGATGGTGAGGGGAAGAGAGAGAGAGAGAGAGAGAGAGAGAGAGAGAGAGAAAGAAAGAAAGAAAAGAACTAGGGAATGAATAGGAGTATTTACCAGCTATGACCAAAGACATGTGATAAGAATATACTTGGGAGTTGCTCTCATTTTGGAGTCTTTTTAACATTTTACGTAGCCCCATGGGTTGGTGGTTGGTAAAGTAAGCTAGCAGAAGGGTAGGGGTCTTAATGCTTAAAATATAGCCCGGAAGTAGTTGGTGATAGAGTGCCAGATGGCAGGAGAGATGTCATGACTGGAGGGGGCTAGTGACTGATAAAGTGAGTGGACTTGAGACTTCAAAATCCCAGTGAATTCCCAGGTACTTAGAGTCTAGTCAGGCACTCACTTGTGGTGTCTGTGTGCGAGAGGTGTTCATACGGTTATTGTTAGGCACTGGTGTTCAGTTCTGGAATTAGACATACTTGGGGGAAAAAAATCTTTATACATTGCCTACTAACTCTTTGACTAGGGCAATACACCTAACATTTCTAAATTACAGTTGCTTGGTAAAATGAGGTTAATACTTGTCTTAGAGGGTTAGTATAAGGATTAAGTGATGAGAGTATCTGGGGACTTGATAAATGTTAATGGAAATAGTTAATAATAAAACACCATAATAATGAAAGAAATGTCATTTATGTGAAGACAAATATATTGTACATCCTCTATAACCTTGCATCTGGATTTTCCTGAAATTGCCTTCTTTCAGGAATAGGAAAAATGCTTAGTTTTACAGTTCTTCAGTGATGGCAGGAAATTCTTTCATGGTTATCTTGGTAGGAGTACCTTATGTTGCCAGTTTATGGCCTTGGTAATCTCGTATGATTTACTTGTGGCTTTACTTCTCAGAATTAGACTACCTAGAATTAACATCTTAGGGTAGAGATTGTCTTATCTTTAGAGTGGAAGGGAAAGAGAACTAACTTTTGTTAAAGACTTTTTCTATTTCAATAAAGCTTCACATAAAGTACCTCACTTAATAGAAAGCATATGTATTTTCTTTATAAACAAAATGATATACTTTCAAAGATAAGATAAAATAGTGTGAAAAAATTTATTATGAAAGCCAGCAATCCCTTGCCCTTTAATCTTTATTGAGATAATTGTAGATTCACATACAATTGTGAGGAATAAGACAGAGAAATCTCATGTCCCCTTTCTGCAGTTTCCCCCAGTGGTAACATTTTGCAAAACCATAGAGCAGTATTACCATCAATATATTGACATTAATATAATGATTTTACTTATGGTTCAGTTTTTTGGTTTTATGATGGTGCAATGTAACACTTTAAATAAAAACTGTACTTCAAGTACCTACCTATAAACTATTCTGTTTTTCAATTTCAGTTTAGTAGTCAATAAATTACATGAGATATTCAACACTCTATTATAAAATAGGATTTTGGTTAGATGATTTTGCTCAACTTTAGGCTAACGTAAGTGTTCTGAGCATGTTAATGATAGGCTAGATAAAGTTACATTGTTTGATATGTTAGGTCTATTAAATGCATTTTTGACTTACAATATTTTTAACTTACCATGGGTTTATTCGGACATAAGCCCATCATAAGATGAGGAGAGTCTAGATTCTATATTTTTGGCTGTAGATCTCTATTTTATTTATATGTATGTGTGTTTGTGTGTGTGTGTGTGTGTGTATATATATTATATATATAATTTGCAAATATTTTCTCCCATCATTCAAATTGTCTTTTACTTTATTCCTAGTATCCTTTGACATTGATAAGTTTCAAATATTGATGAAGCTCAGTTTACTTTTCCTTCTGTTACTTGTGCTTCTTATTGTATCTGAAAAACCATTGTTAGACCCAAGGTTATGAAAATTTACCTGTTTTCTTCTAGGAGTTTTTGGTTTTATCATTACATTTAGGTCTTTGGTCTATTTTTAATTTATATTAATGTGTGTGTGTATGTGCCTTATATTCTTTTTCTTTCCATCCTTTTTTGAAAAATTTTTTTTAAGAAGCAAGGTTTCACTCTGTGGTCCAGACTCTGGAGTGTAGTGGCATAATCTTAGCTCACTGCAACCTTGAACTTCTGGGCACAAGTGAGTCTTCCACCTTATCCTCCTGAGTAGATTAGACTTTATGTTCATGCCTCCACACCAAGCTGATTTTTTAAGTTTTGAGACATGAGGTCTTGCTGAGTTGTTGTCTAGGCTGGCGTTGAACTTCTGGGCTCAAGTGATTCTCCTGTCTCTGCTTCTTGAGTTCCTGGGATTACAGGTGTGTGCTGTGGCATGTGGCTGTTTTATATTCTTTTCCATCTGTGATCTGGTTGTCCCAGCCCCTAGGTTAAGAAACTATTAGGTGAAGAGACTATTCTTTCACTATGGAATAGTCTTTGAAATCTTGTCTTAAATCAACTGACCATAGATGTGTAGGTTTAGTTATGGACTATGAATCCTATTTCAATGAGTAAGTCTGTTTTTATGCCAGTGACACACTGCTTTGATTCTTATAGCATTGTGGTACTTTTAAAAATGAGGAAGTGAATTCTCCAACTTTGTTTTTTTCTTTTCCAGTTTGTTTTAGATGCTTAGGGTTCTTTACATGAATTTTAGGATCATTTTTCCATTTCTGCAAAAAGGTTGGGATTTTGATTCAATTGAAATGACTGTAGAGAGCTTTTGAGTAGTATTGCCATCTGTTTGATATTGTCATATATTCCTACGTATTTTATTCTTCTTGATGTTACCATAAATAGAATTGTTTTCTTAGTTTTCTTTTTGGATTGCTCATAGCTAGTGTAGAAGTACAATTGATATTTGTGTGTTTTTCTTATATCTTGCAACTTTGCTGAATTTGTTTATTAGCCTGTAAAAGTTTTGGTAGATTTATTATTCTATATATAAGATCATGTCATCTGCAAGTGGATATAATTTTACTTCTTCCTTTACACTTTGGATGCCTTTGTTTTTTTTCTTCTGGCTAGAACTTCCAGTCTAGTACAACATTTACTTTAAGTGGCAAAACTGGGCAAGCTTGTCTTATTCTGATTTTAGGGGGAAAACTTTCAGAAAAGCCCTTTGTCATGTTAAAAGAGGCTTTCTTGTATTTCTAGTTAATTGTTTTTATCATGAAAGAGTGTTGGATTTTTCAAGTGCTTTTCTGCATCAATATGTTATCACTGTGTTTTTCCCTTTGCTGTATTATGTGATGTGTTACATTGATTGATTCTGATGTATTGAACCACCTGTGTATGTTTAGAATGACTCCCACTTGATTACTGTATATAATCCTTTTAATGTGTTGCTTGGTTTGGTTTAATAGTATTTTTGTTGATGATTTTTATTATCTGTTTTCCTGAAGGATATTGTTATATAATTTTGTTGTGATATTTTATATGGCTTTAGTATCAGAATGTGCTTATTTCAGAAAGAGGGAGTGTTACTTCCTTGCATTTTGGGGAAGAGTTTGAGAATAATTGATGTTCATTCTCTAAATGTAATGGAATTCACTACTAAAGCCATATGGTCCTGCACTACTCTTTGTTGTAAGGTTTCTTTTTTTTTTATTGTTTGGGATTCATCCAGGGTACAAAGAATTAGGTTACACTGATTGCACTTGTTAGGTTAAGTCTCTCTTATAATTGTGCCCTTCCCCCAAGAGGTATGCCATGAACCCACATCCCCCACCCTCCTCCCGTCTCCCCACTCCCTCACTCCCCTTGTATTAGTTCATCTATTGCCTTCATTCAAATTGAGTACATTGGATTCTTGCTTCTCCATTCTTGCGATGCTTTACCAGAGTATCCCAGTTTAACAGATGTAAAGTCTCCATCTTTTTAAATGGCTGGATAGTATTCTATGGTATACATACACGACAGCTTGTTAATCCATTCCTGGATAGGTGGGCATTTAAGTTGTTTCCACATTTTGGTGATTGTAAATTGAGCTGCAATAAACAGTCTAGTGCAGATATCCTTATGATAAAAGGATATTTTATCTTCTGGGTAGATGCCCAGTAATGGGATTGCAGGATCAAATGGGAGGTCTAATTTGAGTTCTCTGAGGATTCTCCATACTTTCTTCCAAAAAGGTTGTATTAATTTACAGTCCCACCAGCAGTGTAAAAGTGTTCCCTTCTTTCCACATCCAAACCAGCATCTGCAGTTTTGAGATTTTGTGAGGTGGGCCATTTTCCCTGGGGTTAGGTGATATCTCAGGGTAGTTTTGATTTGCATTTCTCTGATGATTAGGGATGATGCACATTTTTTCATACGTGTGTTAGCCATTCATCTGTCATCTTCAGAGAAGGTTCTCTTCATGTCTCTTGCCCAGTGGCGTATGGGTTTGTTGAGTCCTTTTTTTTGGTTGATTAGTTAATAATCTTTTATCTGATTCATAATATACAAATATCTTTTCCCATTGTGAAGGTAGTCTTTGTGCTTTGGTTGTTGTTTCCTTAGCTGTACAGAAGCTTTTCAGTTTGATTAAGTCCCATTGATTTATTTTTGTTGTTGGAGTTACCTCTGAAGTTATCTTCATAAAATCTTTCCCCGGGCTGATATCTTCAAGTATTTTCCCCACACCTTCTGGAAGGATTTTTATTGTTTCATGCCTTAGATTTAAATCTTTTATGCATCTTTTGCTATTTCTTTCCTTAGGGTTTTGTAATTTTCTTTGTAGAGGTCATCTCTTTTGTTAGGTACATTACTAGGTATTTTATTTTTTTGGAGCTGCTGTGAAGGGAATTGTGTCCTTGATTAGCTTCTCATCTTGGCTGTTATTGGCATATATAAAGGCTACTGATTTATGGACATTGAATTTATATCCTGAGACATTACTGTGGTTTTTGATCTCTTCCAGGAGTCTTGTGGTTGAGTCTTTGGAGTTCTCCAAGTATAAGGTCGTATCATCAGCAAAGAGCGAGACTTTGATCTCCTCTGCTCCCATTTGGATGCCCTTTATGTCCTTGTCTTGCCTGATTGTACTGCCTAGAACTTCCAGCACTATGTTAAATAGTAGTGGTGATAGAGGACAACCTTGTTCTGCATAGAAAAGCTTTCAGTTTTACACCATTCAGTATGATATTTGCTGTGGGTTTGTCATAGATGGCTGCAATCAGTTTAAGAAATATGCCACCTATGCCTATATTCTTAAGTATTCCTTTTTTTTATTGTTTGGGATTCATCAAGGGTACAAAGAATTAGGTTACATTGATTGCAGTTGTTAAATAAAGTCCCTCCTAAAATTGTGTCCCACCCCCAAGAGGTGTGCGTATATCATGAACCTCCATCTCCCTCCCACCTCTCCTCTACCGGCTCCCGCTTTCCCCTACCCCCACCTTGTATTAGATCATCTACTGCCTTCATATTAGAATTGAGTACACTGGATTCTTGCCTCTTCGTTTTTATGATGCTTTACTAAGAAGAATGTGTTCCAACTCAATCTAGGTTAATACAAAAGATGTAAAGTCTTTATCTTTTTAATGACTGAATAGTATTCCATGGTATACATATACCACAACTTGTTAATCCATTGCTAGGTTGGTGGGCATTTAGATTGTTTCAATAATTGGGCAATTGTAAATTGAGCTGTGATAAACAGTCCAGTGCAAATGTCCTTATGATAAAAGGGTTTTTTCTTTCTTTAGGGTGGATGCCTAGTAATGGAATTGCAGGATCAAATGGGAGGTCTAATTTGAGTTCTTTTAGGATTCTCCATACTTCCTTCCAAAAAGGTTGTATGAGTTTACAGTCCCACCAGCAGTGTAAAAGTGTTCCCTTCTCTCACATCCACACCAGCATCTGCAGCTTTGACACTTTATGATTCTCTCTGGGTATAGGTGATATCTTAAGGTGGTTTTGATTTGCATTTCTCTGACAATCAGAGAAGATAAGCACATTTTCAAATGTTTGTTAGCCATTCTTGTGTCTTCATAGGGGAGGGTTTTGTTGATATCTCTTTCCTAGTGGTAGATGGGATTGTTTACTCTTTTTCTGCTGATTAGTATGAGTTCTTTGTAGAGTTTTGTTATCAATCCTTTGTCAGATTAATACCCTGAAAATATCTTCTTTCATTGTCAAGGTTATCTTTTTGCTTTACTTGTTATGTCCTTAGTGGTGCAGAAACTTTTCAGCTTAATTAACTCCTGTTTGTTAATTTTTGTTGTGGTTGTGATGGCCGCTTTGTCATAAAATCTTTCCTAACCCTAACCCTAAACCCTAACCCTAACCCTGAATTTTATTGAATGCTTTTTTCTGCATCTATTGAGAGGATCATATGGTCTTTGTTTTTCCTTGTGTTGATGTGGTGAATTACATTTATGGACTTGCATATTTTGAATCAGCCTTGCATCCCTGGGATGAAACCTACTTGATCGTGATGAATGATTTTTTTAATGTGTAGCTGTAATCTATTGGCTAGGATTTTTGCATCCATATTCATCAGTGAAATTGGTGTGAAGTTCTGCTTTTTAGTTGGGTCTTTTCCTTGTTTTGGGATCAGGGGGATGTTTGCTTCATAGAACATGTTTGGAGAAGATTGCTTCCTTCTCAATGTTTTTGAATAATTTCTGCAGCATGAGTATAAGCTCTTCTTTGAAGGTTTGATTGAATTCTGGTGTGAAGCCATCTGGACTAGGCCGTGTTTTGTTGGGAGATTTTTTTTTATTGTTGCTTCAATCTCAGTTCTTAAATTGGTCTGTTCAAGAGATCAATTTCTTCTTCTTAAGCCTAGGAGAGGGTGCAGTTCCAGAGAGAGTGCAGATCATTTCTACCACATTGTCAAATTTCTGGGCATAGAGTTTCTTGTAGTACTCAGAGATGATCTCTTGTATCTCTTTGGCATCTTTTCTTTCCTCTTTCTTGTTTCTGATTGAGGTTATTAGAGATTTTACTTTTCTGTTTCTAGTTAATCTATCCAAAGGTTCATTGATTTCATTTATTTTTTCGAAAACCAACCTTTTGTTTCATTAATTTTCTGAATGAATCTTTGTTTTCAACTTCATTAATCTCTGATTTTAATTTTGGTTATTTCTTTTCTTTTGCTGTGTTTGAGCTTAGATTGTTCTTTTTCCATTGGAAAGTTTTTGATTACTGATTTAGTCATTTGTTATTGGTCTGTTTATTCTTGAGTCAATTTTGGTGGTTTCTGTGTTTCTAGGAATTTGTCCATTTGTTCTTGATTCTTTAGTTTTTGTTGTTTGTTTGTTCAGAGTATTCTTTTATGTTTTAATTTCTGTATGTTTGGTAGTAATGTCCCAAATTTGGCTTCTAATTTTAGGAATTTAACTCTTCTATTTTCTTTACCATGATATTTAAAAATTTTTAATTTTTTTTGATCTTTTCAAAGAATCACCTTAGTTTTATTGATTCAATCATCTCTTTCATTTATCTTTTTTTTTTTAGTGCTCTTAGGTTTGGCTTGCAGTTCCCCACCTAGGTCCTTAATGTGTACGGTAAAGTTATTGATTTGGGACCTTTTTTCTTTTTTTAATTTCAGTGTTTTCATCTATAATTTTTTTTTGTGGGCTCTGCCCACATTTTGGTATCTCATGTTTTTATTTTCATTCATCTGAGAAAGCATTTTCTAATTTGCTTTATAATTCATTTCTGATTTTTCTTTGACCCACTGATTGTTTAGATTGTATTGTTTAATTTCCACTTATTTGTCAATTGTCCATTTTTCCTTTTGTTGTTGATTTCTAGGTTTTTTTTTTTTTTGGGGGGGGGGGTTGACAGAGTCTCATTCTCTTACCCTGGGCAGAATGCAGTGGTGTCATTATAGCTCATTCTAGATTGAAGAGGTATTCTGTACTTAAAAATATATATATTGGCTCTAAGTACACCAAATAATATTTTCTACCTTCTTTGCTGTTCTAGATAATTAATTGAACGTTTTTAGAGCTGTCAGGGGAAACTGCATACTGATGAAGGGTCAGAACTTTCTAGTGACAGGTGCCTCTTCCTCATGCATTTCTGCTCTTACTATAGGAATTTCCATGAAAGGGAGAACCAGTGTAGAGCTGATAAATGTTAAAATGCCATCTATGTTATGGCTGGATTTGTTTCTGAATTTGTTCCTTTATTCCTGTTCTCTTAGTCTGTTTGAAGTACTGTAACAGAATACTACAGACTGTATGGTTTATGAACAACAAAAATTTATTTCTCATAGTTCTGGATGTTGGGAAGTCTAAGGTCAATGTGCAAGTATGTTTGGTGTCTGATGAGGCCTCTGACCTCATGTCCTTGTTCATAAATTGGGCAAGGCAGCTCTCTAGGGCTGTCGTTCTCAGCCCTGTATTGGTAAGCAGTGCACTAGTAAGAAGCTTCATCTGTATTTATAATTTGTAGCAACTCCCCATTGCTTGTTTAACTGCCTTAGCTCCACCTCTGTCGGATTCCTCCATTCCACCCCTGGCCATGGAAAAATTATCTTCCATGAAACCACTCCTGGAGTCAAATAGTTGGATACCTCTGCTCTAGGGCATCATTTATAAGAGCACTAATCCTTCTCATGGGGCCTCTGGCCTCATGTCCTAGTCACTTCCCCAAGACTTCATCTTGTAATACCACCACACTGGAGATTAGGATTTTAACATGTGAATTTTGGGTGTTAGTACCTTTCTGACTATAGCACTAGTTAAAGGAAGTTTGAATGGTATATTTTAATCATAATTTATTATGATTCTCGATTAAACTATAATATTTATGAGACATTTTTGATCAAATTATAATAGTAGACTTTAATTCTTGAGAGAAACCTAAAATTTTCCTTAAAGTAGAATGAAAATTATAAATATTATAGAATGAATATATGTCTCTTTTAGACATTTGTTTAAAAATGAGGAAAAAGACAAAAAAACCTTGGAGAAAATAGTGTTATTACTGTTACTGGATATAAACTCCTTGGCTTATATTTTTTCCCTGAACATCTTTTTTTTTATTTTTTTTTAATTGTTGGGGTACAAAGAACCAGATTATATTGACTGCATTTGTTAGTTAAAGTCCCTCTTACAATTGTGTCCTGCCCCCAAAAGTGTGTCATACACTGTCACTCATCCTGCACTCCCCTCCCTCCTTCCCTCTCTCTGCTCTCCCCTTCCCTTACCTCCCACCACTAGGTCCTCATATGAAAATTGAGTACATAGGATTCTTGCTTCTTCATTCTTGTGATGCTTTACTAAGAATAATGTCTTCCACTTCCATCCAGGTTAATACAAACGATGTAAAGTCTCCATCGATGCCCAGTAAAGAGGATTAAATAGGAGGTCTAACTTGAGTTCTTTGAGAGTTCTCCATACTTCCTTCCAAAAATATTGTATTAGTTTACAGTCCCACCAGCAGTGTAAAAGTGTTCCCTTCTCTCCACATCCATGCCAGCATCTGCAGTTTTGAGATTTTGTGATGTGGGCCATTCTTGCTGGGGTTAGATGGTATCTCAGGGTGGTTTTGATTTGCATTTCTCTAATAGATAGGGATGATGAACATTTTTACATATGTCTGTTAGCCATTTGTCTGTCTTCTGTAGAGAAGGTTCTATTCATGTCTCTTGCCCATTGATATATGGGCTTGTTGGCTTTTTTCATGTGGATTAATTTGAGTTCTCTATAGATCCCAGTTATCAAGCTTTTGTCTGATTCAAAATATGCAAATATCTTTTCCCATTGTGTAGGTTGTCTATTTGCTTTGGTTGTTGTCTCCTTTGCTGTACAGAAGCTTTTCAGTTTAATTAAATCCCATTTGTTTATTTTTGTTGTTGTTGCAATTGCCATGGCAGTCTTCTTCATGAAGTCTTTTCCCAGGCCGATATCTTCCAGTGTTATTCCTATACTTTCTTTGAGGTTTTTTATTGTTTCATGCCTTAAATTTAAGTTCTTTATCCATCTTGAATCATTTTTTGTGAGTGGGAAAAGGTGCAGGTCCAGTTTCAGTCTTTTACATGTGGATATCCAGTTCTCCTAACACCATTTATTGAATAGGGAGTCTTTCCCCCAAGGTATGTTCTTGTTTGGTTTATCAAAGATTAGGTGGCTGGGTTGTTTTTTTTTTTGTTTGTTTGTTTTGAGACAGAGTCTCACTACGTTGCCCTCCGTCGTGTGCTGTAGCGTTACAGCTCACAGCAACCTCAAACTCCTGGGCTGAAGCGATTCTCTTGCCTCAGCCTCCAAGTAGATGGGACTATAGGTGCCCACCACAACGCCCAGCTATTTTTTTGTTGTTGTTGTTGTTGCAGTTGTCATTGCTATTTAGCTGGCCGGGGGGGGGGGGGGGGGGTTTAAAAACCCCCAGCCTGGGTGTATGCCTGGCTATTTTTTGTTGTTATATTATAGTTGTCATTATTGTTTAGCAGGCCTGGGCTGGGTTTGAACCTGCCAGCCCTCATGTATGTGGCTGGCACCCTAACCACTTAGCTACGGGTGCCGAGCCAGAATGTCTTAAATATATTACCTTAATTTCCTTTGCCATAAAGTGTTGCCATCAATATCTGATGATTATACAGTTTTTATTCACTTTAAATCATTTGTTGTTCTTCAGGAATTCCTATAATCTATACATTAGATCCCAACAGAGACTCAGTCTTTATTTCTCTTGAATCCTTTTTCTCTTTCTTCATTGGAGATGTGTCAGAGAACTTTAAAATTTCCTCCTTTCCATCTTCTATTTAGTAAGGTATTAAGTGGAATATATCTATTCTTAAGGTATTATCTGTGATTATCTATTTGTTCTTGGATTCCTTCTGCTTTAGTCTCTTTTTCTTCAAGTAATTTTCTAAATGTTCTCGTACTTCTTAAGTTTTGTTACCTCGTTTCTATGTTTCCATGACTCTGAATATTTTGTCTTGCTTTGAAATAGTAGTTCACCATTTTATGTGTTTTGTATGTCTTTGATATGCTTTCTTTGTATGTTGGGATTTTTCTTCACTTATTTTTCACTGTAATAATAACTGCATGGGATTTGGCTTTGATACTTTTCTATTGCTTATTTTTATGTCATAAGTTTTTTCTGAATTGTGAGAAGGAGGCTGAATTTGAAATGGCTTTTCTCCCTTGTATTGTTTTCATATAGTTTGCAAAAATATGGCCCCTATTTAATTGTTGTATAGATCCTTCCTGGCTCCTCCCCATCTTGATCTTTTCTTTGTCTCTGTCACCCCTGTGTTGCTGAATAGATGCTACTCCCAATGGCGCTTTCTTTTCTTGTGGGCCCTTGTCCAGGAAAGGAGTCCTGACTGACACGTTTTGAGTGTCCCAGGCGGCTCTCATCTCTTCGTGTCTTTTCAGGGTCAGAGCCTTTACTCTCACCTAGTTCTAGACACTTCTCAGATGTATTGCCTGCTCCATTTCCCAGGGAGCACTGATGTCTAGTTTCTCAGAGTTTCCTTTGTCCCCTTGCTTCCCTCCTCTCAGATACTGACACCATGCAAGAATTTGGAAGGGTGGTGCTTTGTCCTCACTTGCTTTTATTTTGGAGTTTGATGATTAATTATAAGGGGTGTCTCTGGATTTTTGCTTTTGCTGTCTATCTTAATGTGAAGATTCAGAGATATTCAAATACTTTGCCTACCTAATACTCCCATTCTTGGGTTTCCAAATTGTTAATTGTCAACTTAATGTATATCTAATGAAGTTGATTTTGTTTTGTTTTTTCTTTAAAAATCATCTCCACAGAGAAAAAGGAATTGGGATATAGAGTACCCATTGTTTCCAGGAGAGAGGCCACAGCAAGTTAGAAGGGCAGATCTCAGGACAGCAGGGGCAGCTGCCTCCCTCTCTGAAGCATGGCTCAGGTGTGGAGAAGGATTTCAGGACACTTCTGGGACTTTGGTAAGATAACTGTAAAATTGTTTTCCCTGAATAGTGAAGAGTAAATCCTAAAATTCCTGAGTGTTCAGGCTATTGTAATTACTTTTCTTTGTAATTCCTTTACTTATTTTCTTTCAGGACACTGTAATTGGTATATTACTTTTTTTCCCTCATTCTTTGAATTCCTTTATAATTGTGGCAAGTTTGTATTCACCTCTTGTAGAACCTTTCTGCTTCTTGTTTGTAAGTGAAGTATATATACTAAGAATGTTATCAGAAGGAGAAATCATTGAGTGTACTACTTTTCACAGGAAGTATGTTATGAAATGTTTTCCAGGCATACTTTGGAGACATAGAGGGTTTGGTTTTGACCACTACCATAAAGCAAATTTGCAATAAAGTGCATCACACGAACTTTGTGGTGTCCCAGTATGTATAAAAGTTATATTTATACTATACTGTAGTCTATTAAATATGCAATAGTATTCTGTCTAAAAAATGTATATACCTTAAGTAAAAATACTTGATTGCTTAAAAATGCTAACAATCATCCAAGTTTTCAGAGAGTTGTAACTTTGTTGGGGGAGGATCTTGCCTTGATTCTGAGGGCTGCTGACAGTTGAAGATCAAGTGATTGCTGAAGGCTGCAGTAGCTGGGGCATTTTCTTTAAATAAGGCAACAATGAAGTTTGCTGCATCTATTGACTTCCTTTTAGAAAGATTTTTCTGTAGAATGTGATGCTGTTTCACAGCATTTTGCCTACAATAGAACTTTTCTCAGAATTGGACTCATTTCTCTGAAAACCTGTGACTGCTTTATCAACTATGTTTATAAGATATTCAAATTCTTTGTTGTCATTTCGGTAATGTCCACCACATCTTCACCAGTAGATTTTATTTCAAGAAACTGCTTTCTTTGTTCATCCATAGGAAGGAACTACTTAGCCATTCAAGTTTTATCTTGAGATTGCAGCAGTCCATTCACATCTTCTAATTCATCCATCTCCACATCTTCTAACTCAAGTTCTCTTACTATTTCCTTACTATTATTACTATTTCCACTATATCTTCTTACTATTTCCAGTATATCAGTATTTTCCTCCACTGAAATAATCTTAAACCCTTTAAAGTCCATGAGATTTGGAATGAATTTTAAGATCTTGTTAATGTTCTTATTTTGATCTCTTCTCATGAATCATCAGTGTTCTTAATGGCATCTAGAATAATGAATCCTTTTCAAAGGTCTCCTCTCCCCTTCTCTCCTCTCATAGGAAACAGGGTCTTCCCCTGTTGCCGAGGCTAGAATACAGTGGCATGATCATAGATCAATGCAGTGTTGAACCCCTGGGCTCAAAATAATCCTCCTGCCTCAGCCTGAGTAGCTAGGATTATAGATACATGCTACTATTGATACATCCCACTATACCTTGCTAATTTTTTTTATCTTTTGTAGAGGTAGAATCTTGTGGTATTGGTCAGGCTGTTCTTAAACTTCTGGTTTTGAGCAATCTTCCTGTCTTGGTTTCCCAAAATGGTGGGATTACATGTATTAGCCACCATAGTTGGCCTTCAGAAGATTTTCAGTTCACTTTGCCCAAATCCATCAGAGAAATCACTATCTGTGGTACCTATAGCATTACAAAATGTATTTTTTAAATAATGAGATTTGAAAGTAAAAATCACTTCTTGATTTGTGGACTGCAGAATGGATATTGTGTTAGCAGACATGTTAATGTCCTGGTACATCTCCATCAGGGCTCTTGGGTGAGGTGATACATTGTCAATGGCAGTAATAATCTGAAAATATATATTTTTTTTTCTGAGCAAAGTCTCAGAAAGCTGGGTGCAAGAAGGGTCAACATAGCAGCATGCCTTTGTCTCTACTCCACCCCTTCTCATACAGACACTGTCTTGTCCACCTAAGGGATACAAGCCTAAGGTAAAGAGGAGCTTAAAGTAGATGGTAAATCATGATATAAACAGAGGTGCTGTCATCCAGACTTAGTTATTTCATTTGTAGAGCATAGATTTTTCATAATTCTCAAAGACCCTGGTATTTTCAAAGTGGTAAATGAGCATTGGCTTCAGTTTAAAGTCACCAACTGAAATAACAACCTAACAAGTCTCTTCTCTGGCTATGAAAGTTCTAGATGGCATCTTCTTCCAATAGAAAGATTTTTCATCTACATTGAAAATTTGCTGTTTAGTGTAGCCACCTTCATTGGTGATCTTAGCTAGATCTTCTAGATAACTTGCTGCAACTTCTACATTAGTGCTTGCTGCTTCATTTAGACTCTCATGTTGTGGAGATGCCTTCTTTCCTTAAACCTCCTGAACTAAGCTGTGCTAGTTTCAGACTCTTCTTCTGCAACTCCTTCACTTCTTCCAGCCTTCACGAAGTTGAAGAGATGCTGGCGTTTGTTCTGGATCAGGCATTGACCTAATGGAATGTTGTGGCTGATTCATTTTATCCATTGTGCTAAAACTTTCTATCACCAATAAGGGTGTTTCAGTTTATCATTCATGTGTTCACTAGAGTAGCACTTTAATTTCCTAAGAACTCTCTCCCCCCAAAAGACAAAGAAAATAAACAAAATGAACTTTTCCTTTGCATTCATAATTTGGGTAACTTTAATGGGTAACATGGGTTGGCTTAGCTTTTGGCCTGTCTTGGCTTTCGACATGCCTTCCTTGCTAAGCTAACCTTATTCTTTTCTAATTTTTTGATTTAAGATGAGAGATGTGTGACTCTTCCTTTCTCTAGAGCACTTTAAAGTCATTGTAGGGGGGCAGCGCCTGTGGCTCAGTGAGTAGGGCGCCGGCCCCATATGCCAAGGGTGGCGGGTTCAAGCCCAGCCCTGGCCAAACTGCAACAAAAAATAGCTGGGCGTTGTGGCTGGTGCCTGTAGTCTCAGCTACTCTGAAGGCTGAGGCAAGAGAATTGCCTAAGCCCAAGAGCTGGAAGTTACTGTGTGAGCTGTGATGCCACGGCACTCTACTGGGGTGACAAAGTGAGACTCTGTCTCTTAAAAAAAAAAAAAAAGTCATTGTAGGGTTATTTCAATTTGTTGAGTCTCACGAAATAGGGAGGATTGAGGAGACAGAGAGATGGAGGAACAACTGGTCAGTGTAGCAGTCAGAACCAGACAACATTTATTTATTAAATTTGCTGTCTTGGCAAAAGGTCTAGCTAAGATCTCCAGGGAGATCACTTGAGGCTAAGAGTTTGAGACCAGCCTGAGCAAGAGTAAGACCCTATCTCTACCAAAAATAGAAAAAAATTAACTGGGTATTGTGGTATGTGTCTGTAGTCCTAGCTACTTGAGAGGCTGAGGCAGGAGGATAACTTGAGCCCAGGAGTTTGAGGTTATAGTAAGCTATAATGTTGCTATTGCACTCTACTCAGGGCAACAGAGCAAGACTTTCTCCAAAAAAAAAAAAATTGCTGTCTTATGTTGGTTAGTTACAACAGTAACATTAAAGGTCACTGATCACAGATCATCATAACAGGTAATAATAATGAAGTTTGAAATTGGGAGAATTACCAAATTGTGACACAGAGACACAAGGTGAGCACATGCTGTTGGAAAAATGGCCCTGATAGACTTGCTTGACATGGGGTTACCACAAACTTTTAGTAAAAAATGCTGTATACACAAAGCACAATAAAGTGGAGCATGGTTAAAATGGGGTAAGCCTGTGTGTTCAAAATCTTTTGGCAGTAAAATATGCTGGTTAATTTTTGTGTATGTAGTCTTACAATCTGAAGATAATTTGGATACAGGCAAGTAATGAGGACCTCATAGGTGGTCAGGGTCATATATATGAAGTTACTGACATTGAATGTTAATGTGAAATATTTTGATCAGTGAGATCTTTGTTTAAGATTTAGGAAACACATAAAAATAAATATAAGTATATAAAGAGTGTCTACTTTAAAAATACTGAAATTGGTAAATATAAGTAAAGGAAATCAGAGAGGAATAGGTTAAGCAGGATATAATTTAATATTTTGAATATTTTATAAAATATTGTTGGTTTTTAGCTTTTGTCACATGAATGACATTATTATTTTCCCTACAGTCATTCACAGCTGAAAAGAAGACTGTTATAGAAAAGCACCTTGAATTATCCCCTAAGTCCAAGAAAGGTAATACTATTTTATTGGTTTCTTTCTTTTCTATTTTTTCTTTTCTTTTTTTTGAGACAGAGCCTCAAGCTATTGCCCTGGGTAGAGTGATGTGATGTCACAGCTCATAGCAACCTCCAACTCCTGGGTTTAAGCGATTCTCTTACCTCAGCCTTCCGAGTAGCTGGGAGTACAGGTGCCTGCCACAATGTCGGCTATTTTTTGGTTGTATTCATTGTTTGGCAGGCCTGGGCTGGATTTGAACTGACAGTTCTGGTTTATGTGACTGGTACCTTAGCTGCTTGAGCTATAGGCATCACCCTTTTTGTTGGTTTCTTAACAGAGGAAGTACAAGGCTAGTATTTCCCTATGTGATTTTTTTTCCTTTCTTTCTTAAAGTTACTTACATAGTTTGGGAAGGTTGTATATTCATGGTTAAAACACAGCCAGACAATGTAAAAAGATATTTTTGAGAACTCTGTCTCTCATCTCTATTCTGGTCTACTCCATTTCTCCTGCTCCCTGCAGGTAATCATTAACACTTTCTATGTGTGCTTTGTCCCTTTTTCTTACAGGGCCCAGCAGGTTAATTCATGCTTATAGCTCCAGGGTTTTCTTTTTCTTCTTCTTTTTTTTTAAAAATAAGATTTTGCGAAATAAACATGACCTATCCTATAAGAATTATATGGCTGCAGACTGAAATATTTGGTGAAATAGTTTGGGAAGGCTTTTAATATATAAGTAGTACAAAACTACTCACTCTAGTGTTTGAACAAATGGGGCTGCATTTGTCTCTGGGAGCTAGACACCCAGAGGGCTAGAGTTCTGCAGCATTAGCATGGGGTTGGTTCTGAAGCTTGTAAGGTGGTGCTGAGTCCTACAGTCCAAATTCTTAACACGAATATAGGTGGTGAGGAGTTTGTCACTTTGCTGTTCCTTTGGGGAGGAGTGCCTCCCCCAGCACCTCTGCCCTTGGCTAGAACCTGTTACATAGGGTACTGCCCCTAAAAGACCTTTAGTGAAATTAGGAGTTTTTATATAGGTATGTTGCTAAGTGTTCATACCATATTATTGTTTCACTGAACACTTAAGGAGATTTCTGTGCAAATGAAAAATATCCCAAATGTTTCTTTAAAATTCATAAAATAAAATGGTAGGCACCTATTTGTAATACCATAATCTTCTGATAAAACTGCAGAATTTTACTTTTTGTTTTAGTGGCACATGCTGTGATATTTAAAGATCAATTTAATTTTTATTTCTTAAACTTCATAATATATGGAGAAAGCAGTATTTTTGTTTAAACAGATGTGACATATATCTTTCTGGAGATTTTAAATAAGGATACCAAATTTAACTTTGAGAAAGAAGCATTAATTCTTTCTGATCCTGTGTCAGACCTTGTGCAACATAATTTTCCCATCCTGCTTTGATGTCAGAAGATGTTCAACACTTTGTTGTTGTTGTTGTTTTTACATTTGTTCACAAAATGGGGCCTATGAATTTTTGCCTGAGTGATTTGGAAAATGATTGTGTTTTCTCGCATTCCCTATTATGACAAGATAAAAACATAAAGTCTTATTCATCTTGATTTGCCATTTACATCTCAAAGTGATTGTTTTGACATAAGTTTTACAAGTGGTTCAGGCCATCACATTGACAGGTTCTACATAAGCCTTCAACTTGCTGGGCAATTGCATAAAATGAAAATACATATGACAGGAACACTTAGGGCTTCTAAGAAGTATTTTCCAAGTGATCTGAAAAAGAAGGAACTTCAGGAATATGAATTATGTGCTTATCAATGTGATAAGATGCTAAGTACATTCTTTGGCTCATAAATACAGTTGAGCACTGGTTATAGGAAGAAACGCCTGTTCAGTTTGAAAAACTGACTGTTGTTTTATTTATTTTTATTTTTATTTAATTTTTTTTTTTTTTTTTTTGGTGGCTATCCAATTTTCCCAGCACCATTTATTGAACAGGCTCCTTTTCCCCATAGTTGCATAGTTGTCTGCTTTGTCAAACATTGACTGTACCATTGTGCTCTTGAGGGGGGTTGTTTATTTGTTGAGTGTCTGCCTCCTTGGTGCAGAGTGTAAATGCCCTGGGGACGGGGCTCAAGGTCCTGTATCTCTTGGTAGATAAGAACAGTGCTAGGCCCAGAGGTTTGAAAAATAAAAGGAATAAATGAAAGGGTGGAAATAAGATAGATAAGTAAGGCTCGGAGAGCATTTGATGCTGGCCTGAGGTCAGTGGAGTGAGGCAGGCTCTGCTTGCTTCAGCTTCTGTGCCTGCTCAGGGAGATTGTTATTGACCTTTGGTTTTTAGATCTCCAGTTCCATGGGTTAACAGAAAATGGGCCAAGCTTCCTTAAGAAACTCTGCCCTCTGTCCATGGCCATTGGAGGCTCCCTGCTTTTCTCACTCTGCACCCCGCAACACTTTCACAACTATGGATCATGGCCAGAAAGGTGAACACATGAACATGGGCAGGAATCCTGGGGAACTGCTGTCTACCTGGAAGCCTATGGGAAATCCAGGCCCCAGGAACAGCCTGACTTGACCAGACCTTCCCTGACAGGGTCCAACCCAAGAGCAGCGTCTGCTGAAACCTGTAGAAACTGGAGGCGATCAACTAAAGAAATATAAAGTTAGGAGCGATGGTAAAGAAAGACAAGAGACAGAGTAGAATTAAAAGCAGGAGCTCAGGGGTCCATTGCCTGTCATGGGATTCCAGCAATAGCCCTGACAGTTGTTTTAGAATATGCAAAGTTTATGGGAAGAGTGGACAGAGCTGATCAGTATTATGGATGTTGCGGATTTATAAGGAGATCCTATAAATGGTAGGAAATGTATTCTTTTGGCTGATAGAAGTTGCATTTGTGAACAGCTACATTCTTTACTCATTAAATAGGGAGAGTGGAGAAAAAGTTCACACATTTTTCTTAGAAGAGAAATCTTATCACTCAGCTTGTGAGCAATGTGAGGAACAGAAATTTAAGAAAGGGGAAGACCATCATCTTCTGATACTGAGGAAAGGCTAAATGGAAGATGCATTTTATAATGCAAATGAAAAAAATCCACAAAAGATTGCATGGTTTGTAGCAGAAGAAATGAGGAAAGTGGAAGGAGAGAAATCATTTTCTATAGTGAGGCATGTGGGAAGTAGCCTGGACTTCATCCTGGAGATTGCTTCAAGAAGTATTGCACTCAAAAAAATTATAAACAAAATATTTTAATTAATTTACATAACCTAAAATAAATAATAAAATCATCAAGTGAGTTCGTATTTATGTTTTTCTCTTTTAAAACTGTAAGATAATGGGCTGCGTCGGCCTGCAGGATAAGATGGCGGTCTCCACAGGAGTTAAAGTTCCTCGTAATTTTCGCTTGTTGGAAGAACTTGAAGAACGACAAAAAGGAGTAGGCGATGGTACAGTCAGCTGGGGCCTTGAAGATGACGAAGATATGACATTTATAAGGTGGACGGTCATGATTATTGGGCCACCAAGGACAAATTATGAAAACAGAATATATAGCTTGAAAGTAGAATGTGGACCTGAATACCCAGAAGCTCCTCCATCAGTTAGATTTGTAACAAAAATTAATGTGAATGGAATAAATAATTCCAGTGGCATGGTGGATGCACGTGGCATACCAGTTTTAGCAAAATGGCAAAATTCATAGAGTTAAGATGTCTAATGATGTCCAAAGAAAATATGAAGCTTCCACAGCCACCAGAAGGACAAACATACAACAATTAATTTTAGTGGATCTCAAACTTGTCTTAAATCAA
>CAUYPK010048582.1:0-17939 GCA_963574355.1 Loris lydekkerianus | reverse complement strand
TTCTTTGAATTATCCCAGAGCTCTCTTGAGAGAATGATCTGTTTTTGCTCTCCATTTCTCTTCCTCTTTGAGATTTTGGGAGTGTTCATAGGCTTTATCTTCAATGTTGGAAATCCTTTCTTCTGCTTGCTCCATTCTGTTTCTGAGGGATTCTACTGTATTTTTCATACCTTTGAGAGCTGCAAATTCTTGCTTCAGTGTGTCTAAGTCTTTGGTGGTGTTGTCTTTAAATTCATTAAATTTTTGAGACAGCTTTTGAATTTCTCCTCGAATTCCTAATTCCATTTTGTTCATCTTGTTTGCCATCCAAATTCTGAATTCGATTTCCGACATCTCAGCCAGTTGTTTGTGAATGGGATCTTCAATTACATCTGCCATATCTTTCCTGCGGGGTGTGGGGGTTTGATCTATACTGGTTACCAGAGTTTAAGAGTTTAAGAGGTCTCTGGGAACTTGATCACAGGGGTCTGGTGACTGCTCAAATATGGCTTGCTCGAGTGCTGCATGGAGTCAGGAGGAGCCACCCAGTCAATAGAGCAGTCTGGGAAGTTTGATGCCTCCTTCCCCACCTTGCATGTCTGTCACACCCAGTCGCTGCTAGCCCCACAGTGCTGTGATCCAGTCAGTTGTCTGAGCTGAGCAGATACTCCAGAGGTTTGCACCTGCCTAAATCACGGGGAAGTCTGTGTTTGCTTGTCTAGGCCACTGCTCTCTGTCTTTATTCAGCAGGGGGTGGTGAGACCTGTCAACCTCGGGCACTTGATGGAGGCTGGAGATGTTCACTCAGTTCCAGACCCACCCTAAGTTTATGTTACTGGGTGAACGGAACAAGAAACGGAGTTTGTTTCTGACCCCGTTAGATTTCTTTGCAGAGGAGAGGCTGATTTGAGTTCCCAGAACCTGTTTCTCAGGCCCTGTCTTTACTCCTGCAGATTTGTATTTGCAGCACAATTAGTTGTCAGCTGTAGCCTCTTGGCCTCCTTTGTCTATAGGCTGGTGATCCCTTTAGGGCCGGGTGCGTCTTAGACTTAGTAAAGTGGTCCTCTGGATCAGCCCCACCCTGGGAGTTTACTGGCTCTGCGGGTGCATTTTCTAGTCCCCGTGTTCCATCCAGGTCAGTACTGGCTCAGGAAAACTCTTTACTCACAGGGCCTGTGTTTCAGTTCCAGGTCTGTTCCATGGTGGTTGATGTCTGAGAAGATACTCAGCCTCATCTGTTTGCCCAGGGAGACAGGAGGAGTGGCTATGGGATATCTGGGGGTGGGCCTTGTTATTAGTGAAGACTGCTGTTGTTCTGCACCTCGGGGCACCACTGCTCCAGTGTGATTCCCTCTTAGCCGACCATCATCTCCTCACTACTGTGCTTTAGAATCAGCACTGGCCAGCTGCAGTCCAGGTCCTGTCCACACCTCTCGAGAGTTCACCCAAGAATCTGGACTCCTGGGGCGCAGGCCTCTAGACCACGGAGTGAGAGTGGAGGGGAGTGCTAGGAGCTCAGAGTTGTAGGTCGTAACACCAAGTTCATTGAGATCAAATTAGCAAATAAACAGATACAAAGGCTACTAGGTACATGAGCCCATAAATACAGAAACAGACGGAAACACATAGATATACAGACAGCACCCATGATAATAGCAACATAAAAACAACTGCAATAAAAATAGTGATAATCGTAAAATAATTGAAAGAAAAAAAAGAGAAAAAAGTGGTATTAGTAGAAATGTTAAAAAAGAAGAAATTAAAATTAGAAAACAGAAATAAAAAATATATTTCTATAAATAGTAATAATGAAAAATTATCAAAAGCTTCTCCAAGAAAAGGGTGAGGAAAAACCAGAACAAAACAAAAAAAAAAAAAAAGGAAAAAAAAAAAGGCACCAACTATAAAAATATTCTTGTGTGTAGAAACATACCTATATAGGTCTATATGTATGATGTAGGGATCAACTTTCTTCAGAACATATTCATACTGCAATATAGTTTCTGGACACCAGGTGGCGCTGTGAGTGGTTCCCAGGCTTATACCTGATTCACAGTTTATACCGTTACCATGGTAACCACCTTCCATGGCCAGTCGCCATTTGGAATTTCTGTAAAAGTTTGTCGCCTAAGAATTTTATAACCTCGGCCGTTCTTTTTCAGATAGCACTTGCGACCAACCTTCCCACTTAGTGCAGTAGTCCACGCTTCTTAAATCTTTCCACTCTGCTCCCAGATTCTCCTGCAAACTGGTGACTGCAATCAGCTGTGGGGGAGGGTGCTGCTGGGTTTGCACAGTTGGTGGCAGGTCCGCGGCTTTAGCGGCTGTAGCTGGTTCTCGCGGATGAAGCCGGTTCCCATGGTTGGAGCCCTCGGGGACCTTATTCTGAGTTTTATGGTTCAGAGTTTCCCTTTTGGATTGGCACCCACCAGTTCGCTGCGCAGCCTGAACTGCCAGCCCCCTCCAACACCTGGGGGAAAGGTGCCTGTCCTTTTGGGTAGTTCAAAATGTCTGTTTTCTGGGCAGGATCCCTTCCCTTCAATTGTCCAACAGGTTGTCCAGCTCCCTGTGGTTTTGAGGGCTCTCCTTTCGAATGCCTCCCTCAGTTCAGCAATAAATATTCATCAGTTGGGTTTTGTTAGCATTTACAAGCTGCTGTTCTCCGTAGAGGAGGGGCCTGCTGGCTAGCACGGCCGAGCAGGGAAGAATCTCTACAACAGAGTCTGTGGTTTTAAATTACCCCTCATATATAGCAATCCGCCAGTTCACTGAGCGTCTCCAGTGTCTGTCCACTCCAATAATCCACACACGGGGAAGGTCTAGACCCCCTTTCCTCTCACCTGATGGCTTGGGAGAGGTGGGCTACACATCCATCCTTTCTGCCATCATGCTCCGCCTCCTATTTATTCATTTTTTGTGTGTAGTGTGTTTATTTGTAGATAGACAGGACTCGGACAGAAAACCAAACAAAGCCTTTCAGCAAAGATTGAGCCACACTTGTTCATCTGCCATTCATCTTGAGTTTTACTGAAACCAGAAGTCACAATTATAAAACCAAGCTATCTTCCTGGGGCCTCACCGACCCTTTCTATCTCTTTCTTTATTCTCCTCTCCCTTACATGCAAGTCTGCCTCCCAACTCCCATATCCAAGTGGACAAATCCAAAAGAAGGTCCTCTTGTGATTAGGTAGTTTAATTAAGGTTTAAACTATAGGGAATCTCTTAGAGATGACAAGTAACCATTTACTTCTTGACCAAGAGCCTTTAAAAGAAAAGCCAAAAATCTTTAAGACCAGGCATATCATAAAATTTCTCCCAGAAGAGCCTGTTCTGGTTTAGCTACAATCCAAAAAAGACAAAGAGAAAGCCGTCTATTATATAATCCACCATGCCCCCCACAAGGGCACACTGGCCACAGCTCTTTCCAAGAGCCTGAACAGTTTGCCATATCACGTGGTGGGAAAATGTGTGGGTCAGCCAAGCTCAGTGGCTCACATCTGTAATTCTAGCACTCTGGGAGGCTGAGGCAGGCTAATACCAGAAACGCAGTATTTTTTTTCTTCTTTGCAGTTTTTGGCCAGGGCCGGGTTTGAACCTGCCACCTCTGGTATATGGGGCTGGCGCCCTACTCCTTTGAGCCACAGGCACCTCCCAGAAACACAGTTCTTTAAAACCACTTCCATCACCAAAAGTGATTCATCAAGTCAGAATATTAATTTTAAAAGATTTGTGATCTTGCCAGTAAGGCATCACAAAGCTTGAAGAAACTATAATAGAAGGAAGTTGTCTTGTATTAGTGATACAGGACAAGTGGCATCCAGCCAGCTCGTGGAGCTGGGGGCCGTGGACGGCTGCTTCCACCTTGGTGATGTTGGTGTAGTGGCAGCAGTCAGCAGAACCAGCGGGCTGGAGGGTGGGCAGGAGCTCCATTTCCTAGGCATAGGAATGAAAAGGATTGTAGCCATTCATTTTTGACCTAGACATGACCCAGACATGTCCCAGACATGACCCAGACATATCCCAGACATGATGCCCCAGACACACTAAATGTAACTACCGAGGGCCCCATGCGACTCTGTATACCTCTAGACAAAGAGCCTAGAGAGAGAGAGACAGCTTTTCTCTCCTGACTTGGGTTTTCTCTCTCTGCTAGTAGCTCTGGTGCTTCTGTATTCTTTTCTGTAAATAAATCCTGTCTTACCACTGATCTGTGGTCCGTGGATTCATTCTTCGAATCACCGAGACCAAGAACCTGCTGAAGAGAGAAATTCCAGTATCATTAGCATAGAAAACTGAATGGGGCTGGGTGTTTATCAGACTGACTTGGCTCAGCCTCACATAACAAAGCCTGTGATGAGGATGAGATGTTTAGTGAGATGCCTCTTCTGTTTAGCTAAGCTTCTGCAGGCCAAAGTAATGGCTCTCCCTCCATGTTTTCCAAGCATTTGATTTTACCTGTCTTTGTGCTTGCGTGTGTCATTTGCATGTGTGTGCATATGCCTACTTACAAATTATAACTATATATAGTTAGTTGCACCAATTTAAAATGTATGCCTAGAGGAATTTCAATATACATGTACAACTGCTGCATATTAGTACATCTATGTAATTATTACCTAGATCAAGATATCGAACTTGATCAAGATATCGAACTGCAGAAATTCCCTGTGCCTAGCCCCATCCCAGTCACTGTCTTCCTCCAGAGACAGTCAATATACTCGTATCTTTCAACATTGATTTATTTTCCTTGTCCTTGAAACCTGATGTAAATTGAATTGTACAATGTGTATGACTTCTCTCTCTCAAAATTATGTCTCTGAGATCCACTGATCTGTATGGATTGTCACCAGCATGTTATTTTTTTTATTTTTATTTTTTTGCAGTGTGGCATTCCTATGTCTGTCTATCACTGTTACTGATTGTTTATGGATTCTTTTCAAGATTATGGCTGTTCCAAGTAAGGCTGTCATTTGGCACAAATGTGTGTTCTTCACAATTTCTAAGAGTGGCAGTAGTGCGTGTAGGGTAAGTGTAGTTTAACTTTTGTAATTCCTGACCAAAAATTTCTTAATTAAATGTTGTACAGTTTAAAGAGCTTTTATTTAATGCTGTAAGTCACTTTATTTCCAAATATTTTAGTGGGTACAAGAAAGAGTCGGTGATGAGCCAACTTACAACCCTGACTGGACTATAACGAAGTCAAGATGGATAGCCATAAATATTTGTACCCCTATAATAGTTGAAAATAAAGTGCTGCCTGTTTTGCATGGGATCTGTTCCTTTCTGTAGAGAGAAGTATTTTTCAAAGGTCTATACTGGAATATTCAGTGCAAAAACTAAGAGAGGATTTACATGAAAGTTATAACAATATGGGGAAAAAATCAGTTAGTTGGATCTGTATTCTAATTTTCATTAACATGTCCCAAAAGTTATATTTCAAACTTACTTACCAGTTATTGAGTTAGGACTCATGCTAGATTATGTGTGTAATTTTTCTTTCCCTCCCTCCCTCCCTTCCTCCCTTCCTTCCATCCTTCAGAGTCGTTCTCTGTCACCCTGGGTAAGTGCTCTTGGCATCATCACAGCTCACAGCAACTTCAATCTCTCCTTCCTTCCTTCCCTCTTTCCTTCCTTCCTTCCTTTTTTTTTTTTTTTTTTTGATACAGAGTCTCACTATGTCACCCTTGGTAGAGAGCTGTGGCGTCATAGCTCACAGAAACCTCAAACTCTTGGGCTTAAGCAATTCTCTTGCCTCACCCTCCCAAGTAGCTGGGACTATAGGCATCCTCCACGACACCCGGCCATTTTTTGTTGCAGCTGTTATTGTTGTCTAGCTGGCCTGGGCTGGGTCCAAACCCACCACCCTTGGTGTATGTGGCTGGTGCCATAACCACTGTGCTGTGGGCACTGAGCCAACCTCAATCTCTTGAGTTTAGGTGATTCTCTTGCCTCAGCCTCCTAAGTAGCTGGGATTACCGGTGCAAGCCATGTGACCCAGCTAGTTTTTCTATTTTTCTTTTTATTAGAGATGGGGTCTTTCTCTTGCTCAGGCTGGTCTTGAACTCCCAAGCTCAAGCAATCCACCTGCCTCAGCCTCCCAGAGTGCTCTGATTATAGGCGTGAGCCACCATGTCCAGCCACGTGCATAATTTTTCATTCAGTCCTTATAGCAACCAAGTGACACAGGTATTTATTTTTCTTTTAGGTAGATAAAAAATAAAGCCTGAGCATGATTGACCACCCCTAGCCCCATATTTAGTGAGTGACAGAACTTAGACTCAAACATGACTCAGGGTTTACTCTGAATGCTAAGGTCTTCTCCGGTACATGGCTTTACCTCTTTCCATCGACTTCTCAATATTATTTTCAGGCCCAAAAAAGTGTTTTGTTTTGTTTTTATTACTCTGTCTCACTTCATTGCCCTTGGTAGAATGCTGTGGCATCACAGCTCACAGCAACCTCCAGCTCTTGGGTTTAGGCGATTCTCTTACCTCAGCCTTCTGAGTAGCTGGGACTACAGGTCCCTGCCACAACAGCCAGCTATTTTTTGTTGCAGTTCTTGGGGCCAGGTTTAAACCCACCACCCTCGGTATATGAGGCCAGCACCCTACTCATTGAGCCACAGGCACCGCCCAGCAGGTGTTTTTCAAAAACTACATTAATATAGTGGAACTAATATGAATCTTTTTCTACCTTATTTTGCCTCCTGGTATGTGTGCTTGACACTCAAATAAGTAAGATGGCCCCTCGAGGCAGAGAGCCATCCTTATTCCTCTGTGCCACCGGAGCACTTTTTATAAAACCAATTTCTTTTGTTACGACATTTAGTAGCTTGTGTTGTCAATGCTCACGTGTCCAAATGCTGTGCTTTAATATGAGCTTTCCTTGAGCTAGACTATAATGACTTATTTCTATTTGTAACACAAATATGAACCACCCAGAGCTTCTATCTATAAACTGAATTGATTGTCAAGAGGTCATAGTGTTGAACTGGTGCTGTGAATACTTTTCTCATGATCACCCTGAGGGCTGATAGCTAGTTCATGCCAAAGCTACAATGTAACTCTCTGCACAGAGTTGAAATAATCTCATATTTAACATTCTCTGAATTCTGTATCTGGGAGAGTTCAGGGTTATCAACATGACATTTTCACAAAATAGAACCACACTGTTCTCCAAGGCTCCAAAATATAGATGTTCAAGGGATGTTGTTCTGTGGGTTTTTAAAAAATGTCCACTTACATACAAAAAATTGTTTGGAATGTTAGTGTTCAACCTGGGAGAGACATAATCATGACATTGTTAATTCAAACTCAAGACCGAGTTCCCAAAAGGTTAATTGCCTTGTTTGTGATCATTTAAGGTCTATTCACATGATCATCATTTTTATTCTTGTTTCTTCTGGAATATTTATGGGGCTGTTATGCTTCTGAAAGTCATAATGGGTTTTTTGGAATTCCTATGTAAACACCAGATAACATTTCCTATTTTGTGTTTTTATTTCTTCACAGCCATAGAATAGCTATCAGAAAATAACTCTTGATTTTAGCCTATTAAAAATTGCATTCCTTTCAGTCTATTATGGACTAAGCATGGTGCTTGACACAGAGAATGCCACAGAGATGACTCACTCCAGCCCCTCCTCAAAATCACATTCTCACCTCTATCTTACCACAGTGGTCTTGATACCATTCATATTGTTGAAACACATGTTCTAGGAGGTTCTGTTTCAAGTAAAGTTTCATGTGTTTGTCTCTACTGTACGTCTCCGAGTTGCCACTAAGTCTCAGGATGACCTTGAACATGTCGCTCAGCATCTTGCACTCTGCTTCATCCACATGGTGGCTGGATAAAAATGACCAAATATACGAAGCTGTCACATAAAGGGACCCCTTTGAATGGTTTGGTGATAATACTGAACTTTTTGCTGTAAAAATTGAAAATTGCTGAAAACTAAAAACAGATGATAGGAACTGAAAATGCACTAGTGCCCTACAGTGCTCTGCAATTTTCTAAAAATAATTGAGCAACATTCCCTGTGTTAAACAAAAATCCACATTAGTGACCATATATCCAATGGGGAGTTAGAACTTATTTTCTCTGACGTCCTAACTCTCTCTTCTTTTGACTCCTCTGAAGTCGTCAATCTGTTGGCTGCTTACTCTGCGATGTAATGACAGAAGATGTAGGAAAATTAGTGCCACCTGTCAGTATCTAGCCCCTTTTTTATTTGAACTTTTTTGTCTCGATTATAGAGGACTAATAATCTTAATCACAGCAAGAATTAAGGTCAGTGATATGGAGTCCTTGAACTTGAGAGACAGCAAATGAATCTTTGGTGTAAGACCCCACACCTTCCAATTTTCTTTTTTCTACTTTCATCCCTAAACCATAAAGTATTCATGAGGATTTATCTACTAATGTCTCAGCTCTGCTCCAAGAGTTTTTATCCAATTTGAGCAGTGGTTAGATTTGCCTTTAAAAAAAAAACAAAACAAAACAACTCTCTCTGCCTTTCCTCCTTTTATCAGGATGTCCTTTGTTTCCTATAAAACTTCCCCAGAGCACTGATCTCATACAAAATAAAGGACATCGTAAGTAAGATAGTGACAAGATTCTGGTTAATGTCATCTTTCTTGACTCCAGTAAAGCTGTGAGATTTAAGTTCCAGATCAGATAGGAACATGAATTCACACACTGTACTCACTGTCTCAGGCTGAGCCTGTGGCCATGGATATGTGGAGGGATGGGCTGATGAACTACTTCCCGGCCAAAACTTTGATGAAGAACGAAAGGAACAGAACCTTAAAGACCCCTCATAGTATTCATGCAGAGAGTTTACCAGTGCCCTAGACTTAAACATTCTCCACTGTCATTGTGCCACTGAGCCTTGCTAAAGGTGGCAGTTGGTCTGGAGTTGGTGTATTTCCCATAAACTGTAAAAGCCCCTGAGGCACAGATACATCAGGAATGAGGACAGCAGAATGAATATAAAAATTCTGGGTTTTGAGAAGGGCACATCAAAATGTGAAACCCTGAGGGACCACAGAGTCACATTGTTGCAGGAGTAACGTGTAATCCACTGAGGACGGGAGGAGAGAGCCTTGTTGATGAGATGTGGTTTGGTGTCTGTGCTGGTTAATTTTAGGTATCAACGTGACTGTTCAAAGATGCCTAGTACCTGGTGAGGCAGTATTTCTGGGCCACCTGGGATGATCCTTCTGGAGGAGATTGGTGTGGGAGTCAGTGCCCTGAGCAGGGAAGACCCTCTCCAGTGTGGGCAGGCCTCGTCTAATCACCTGGGGGCCTGGATGGAACAAAGAGGAGGAAGGGTGAACTCACTCTTTCTTTCCTCACCCTCAGAGTGAGACACCCTTTTTCTCCTGCCCTTGGACATCAGAATTCCAAGATGTTCAGCCTCTGACTTTTTGACCTGTGGCACCCTCCCCAGGGTGATCAGCCAGCTCTCTGGTGGCAAGTTGATTACACTGAACCACTTATGTCAGAGAAGGGAAGTGTTTTGTCCTTACTGGAATAGACACTTACTTTGGATATAAATTTGCCTCTCTGCATGCAGTGCTTTTGCTAAAACTGCCATCTGTAAACTTGCAGAATCACTGTCATGGGGTTCCAGGCAGCATTGCTTCTGATGCAGGAACTCACTTTGCAGCCAAACAAGTACAGCAATGAGCTCACGTGGTGGAACTCACTGGTCTCACCATGTTCTCCGTCATCCTGAAGGAGCTAATATGGCGGAATAGTGGAGTGGCCTTGTGAAGATGGAGTTACAGCACCTTGAAGAGCTGAGAAAAGGTCCTCCAGAAGATAGTATATGATTTGAATCAGCATCCAACATATGGTACTGTTTTTCCCACAGCCTCAGTCCAAGGATTAAGGTGTGGAAATGAGAGTGACACCCCTCACTGTTACGTCTAGTAGCACGCTAGTGTGATTTCTGCTTCTGTTCTCTTGTCTTCATGCTCTGCTAGCCTGGAGACCTTAGTTCCAGAGGGAGACACGCTGCCTCCAGGAGACACAGCACTGATTGCAGGGAACCGACAGCTGAGATGGCCACTTGGCCACTCTGGGATCCTCATGCCTTTGAGTCAGCAGGCTAAGAAGGGATTCACAGTGTGGGCTGGGCTACTGGTGTGGAGTCCCAAGAGGAAACTGGATTACTGCTCCACAATGGAGGTTAGAAAGTGTGTGTCTGGAATGCAGAAGATGCCTCAGGACATACATATGTAGGTCCTGCCTGTTGGGCCTGTCTCCCTGAACTCTATGCAGGATTCCTCTGCCTCCTTTGTCACTGCCCTTTCATTCCTTGGCACCATAATATTTGTTCTGTGGCTTATTTTTTAAAATCTTAATTAGTTGTTAAAATAAATCCTCCAAAGGTAGTTACTAATACAGGGCTTGCACTAGCAATACATTTCATGTAGTTCCTTCATACTGTTTTCAAAGGACTTTTGCTTCCTTTAGCTTATTTCCCTTTTGCAGTAACCCTGGAATGTATTTTAGCCTCCACTTTAAGGACATGGAAATGATGATGAGGGGTTATTTGTCTAAGATCCCGGCATCAAATCTGATCCAACTCTTCTGACTCTCACTCACACTATGTCGTCTCTTTCCTTCAGAGGAGACACTGACATGAAGTGGCAGCCGGGGAGGGTGAAGAACGGGGAGCACAGCCCCGCTCAGTATGTCCTCAAAGCTCTTCAGACATCAGCTGATGCTTTCTGCTGTCTCTCCTTGCCTGGTGGTGGCTCCACCCATTTAATTTCCATAAGAATTTGCTTTGTCACTGGGACAGAATTAAATCTGCATTCTGGAGGCTCTATTATTATTTGTTTAAGGCTTAGAGACAATTTAGGAATTTAAATATGTGTATCAGTGATGGTAACTGGGTTTCAACTCCCGGCCAACTCTGATAGGATCTGGGTGGCTGTTTCTTTGGAAGGGATTCTAAGGCCGTGTCTGAGCTCAATGGAGAAGCACGGTGACCGGTCACTGAGGCTGCTCGGCCTCTGTGGGGGCTTAGTCAGGCACTGCAGTGTGTGTGCTTCCCTGACACGCTCGGAGGCACAGCCTATGAGCCTTAGAATGGGTTGCAGAGACTGTTGACTGCAGCCTCCTCATTTTACAGACTAGGAAACCAAAGTTTATAGAGGCAAAGGGCCTTGTTGCACTGGTACCATGTCACTTAAAGGCAAAAGGCAATATTAGTCTGTAGCAAGGGTGGGGAACAGGCAGCGTGTCCCCTCTCAGATCCCCTCTGGAGATGCCCTTTCTTGGCTTTTCACGTTTCCTTACTCCAGCTACTCAGAGTTCTGCTGCTACTTTTCCTTGACAGCTGCCTTCGCCTCCTCTCTCCCAGGTTCTGCCTGACCCTGATTGTATGTACTGTGCCTCCCTCTTCAGACCTCTCCTCCCACCTCCCTCACCCCCGTCAGAATCAGCCTTTTCCCTCATCATTGTGTCATACACAAACATTTAAAAAGAGAAGCATCGTTCAGTACCTTATCCCTCCTCTGTACTATTTGGGTCATACAATGGAATTTTTGGAGAGGCTATGTTTTAATCCCAAGAGAAAAATCCCAAATGATTGGAATGCAGCAGGAGTGGGTGATCCTCACGAGCTGTGGAATATTTTGGCAGAATTTCCATTGGCCGCATCAGAGTTCATCTAGCTTTTACAAATGCATCATTTTTTTTTTTTTTGTTTCATTGCCTCACATTCATTGAACCTTCCAACTGTTTGATTCCCTTGCTTTTCTATGGCTCACCGTAACTCTTAATAGTCCACATTTTACAGCTGTAGAAATCAAAGACACACAGGAGTGATGATTGGCTTTAAGTCTTTTGTCAAATTATAGGCAGGGCAGGGATGAATACTTGCTGCCTGGAGTGCCAAGCTCCCCTCCCTGCTCTCAGCCCATGGAGCTGCCCTGCTGTTCTTTACACTGTGCTCAGAGCTCATTTTTCTCACAGCCTTGCTCTGCAGCGCCTCTGCACACTTCAATAGAATCTGAAGTATTGAGTTCCCATTAATGATATTTGCTTTTCAGATGTACCGTGATACTTCAGTGAATAAATACTATATCCAGTCTAAACTCACACCCTTTATTTAGTCCCAAACAAAGCTTCCTCCCAGCATGAAGGCGTGGGATTAAAACAAAACCATTTATCTGGTGGCTCTGGAACATGGAGTGTGAACAGGCACTGTGTCACCCTGTGGCCGTCTGAGCTCTGTTTAGGTCCGGATGGTGGTCATTACGTTACATTTCTTCATCTGTGGCTATAGCAGGGCATGTGCTTGGCTCAGGGATCACAGACCTGGGATTAGTGTCAAAGATTATAGCTGTGGCTCTTTAGACCACAAAACTTCGAGGTATGATCTGCTAACCTTGAATATTTACAAGTCATCTAAGGAGTGTATCTGGAACCAAAGGCAATATTTAAAATTTTCAGGGTAGATAAACAGATAAGCCACTCCATAGTGTCTTGAATTGATGTAAGAGTTTGCTACATAATGACATTTAACATTAATTATTCTCCACTTGCCAGGCTGTGGTAAGAAGTGTTTCTTCACATTACTGCTAATTTGCATAACACCACATCACAAACTAGATATGTTGTGTCTGTTTAAAAGATCCAGGGGTTAGGAATGTTACCTTCACTAAGGTCAGCCACTGTCCAAAGGATGAAATGTGGACTTGAACTTAGCTCTTTCAGACTCAAAAGTTCCTGCTTTTTATAGAAAGCCACTGTGACGCTTGTGATCTGTATGCCATCCATAAAATACCAGTCTAATAAGAGACAAAAAGAAATGTTAGAAACAGTTTCATGTTGTACATTTTAAATAACAAATTAATATTCTACAGCACAATATGGGCCACCATGAGCTTTACACATGGTGATTAGCAGGGCTGAACCAAGGAGAAAATAAGGAAAGCTTCGGTCTGTGTGATGTGACTTTAGTGGCAATTGGGAAGCTCACTCTGTTTCAAAATAGCCCACCCTGTCTGGACTTTCAGAAAATAGCCCACTCTGCCACCATGCCTGGACTTTCAGAAAATAATCCACCCTGCCACTAGGCCTGGACTTTCACAAAAAAGCCCACCCTACCACCAGGCCTGGACTTTCACAAAATAGCCCACCCTGCTACCAGGCCTGGACTTTCAGAAAATAACCTACCCTACCACCAGGCCTGAACTTTCAGAAAATAGACTACCCTGCCACCATGCCTGGACTTTCAGAAAATTGTTGGCTGTCAGACTGAAAGAAATCTTAGAGATTATCCATTTTATCAGTGAGGAAACAAGACTCAAATTTGTACAGTGACATCCCAATTTCTTGTACCTACTTAGTGTACAAAGAGTCATGGTTTAATGCATACAAAGCTATTAGGTTTTTCAGAGTCCTGATTAAAAATGCACATACATAGGATAAAATAGATTTAATCATATGCCAACTTAGATTCACAGGTGGTAGCTACATGAAATGTGTTGACAAGGATTGGAGGCCATATCTAGGATCGCCCCCAGACAAGAGTGCTTTGATGTATTATTGCAGGCGTCCTCAAACTTTTTAAACAGGGGGCCAATTCACTGTCCCTCAGACGACTGGAGGGCCAGACTATAGTTTAAAAAAAAAACTATGAACAAATTCCTATGCACACTGCACATATCTTATTTTGAAGTAAAAAAACAAAACGGGAACAAATACAATCACAGTGCTTCATGTGGTCCGTGGGCCACAGTTTGAGGACCCCTGTATTACTGAGTCTGCTGAACCTACAGAAAGTGGAGTTCAGTAGCACAGGTGCTAAACATTATCAGTTCTGACTTATGGGATGAAAAACTCACTAATTCCTTATTATCAGAGTAGAAAAAGTCTGGCTCTACCATCAGAAGACCTGCTTTCATGTCCTAATAGCTCTGACAATTAAGTTTGCAAACTCAACCTAGCAAAAGTGCTATATACTTCATTGCTGAATATCACTACGGTCACTTTTGAAGTACTCCTCTTGGAGAGCTATGCAGTAATGCCAGCACCTGGTACACCCTCAAAAGTGTATTTGGAGCTCTTTATCCGGAATGACCATTGTAACTGTCATAAAAACAGCCATAACAGTAATGAACAGCACTCAGCATGACACTGCCACACATGACATGAACACAGCTGTGGAACCCTGAGATTCCAACAGGTATATGAAACCTCACCAAGTTATTTGGACAGTGCTGTCAATGTAAGCTCATGGTGGCGAGTCCACGAACTCAATTGTCAGACCTCCTAGGACAGGGTTCTGTGAAGTAGATTTGTTCCTCTCACTTTATATACTTCTCTGCCATCGCATTTTATCACAAGTGCATGTTTGTTGTTTGCCTTTTTCACTAGTCCATTAACTATTAGGGCAGGTTATTATTAGTACTCAATAAGTACTTTAAATGAATGAATGAGTGAATAAATTCTTATCCCAGTAGGTTACAGTTCCACTTGCTTTTCTTTGTTTTTTTTTTTTTTCCTTTTTGCAGTTTTTGCAGTTTTTGGCCAGGGCTGGGTTTTGAACCTGCCACCTCCGGCATATGGGGCCAGCGCCTTACTCCTTTAGCCACAGGCGCTGCCCTCTACTTGCTTTTCAAAGTCCACCTTGAAAACCTATTTTATGAATGCTTTATGTAACTGCCTGTCCTTACATTTACCTAGAATTCTTAGGCACATTATTGGTACCATTTGTACTATGCTCCCTTTTTTCCTGGTTTGAATTATAGTTATTGTCATCTTTTGTCATCCCTTTCAGCCTCCTGAGAGCAAGATTCTTAGTTCCCCTCATATGCCCTCCAAGTGCCTACCACCGAGCCTTGTACAGAAGATATTTAAGCAGTATATAGTTGTTTAAATCAACCTAGAAAACTTCTTAGGTAGGAATAATTAGTAAACTGCAGGTGTTTTACAAAAATCGTACATATTTAAGCAATTACTTTTTAGTATATTTCCATAACCAGAATTAACATGATATAACTAGAGCATTTTTCCTGGTTTTGCCATTTTCATAATTATCTTAGATAATATAAAAATAAGTCATGATTGCACTTTGAAAATATACCTTCTAATGTGTAACAATTCCTCAACTCACCGATGCTATAATAAGAATCAATTAGTACTATTATCTATTCTGTAATATATATTTATCCTAATGATACCATATCTGATATTTTTTTTTGCCTAAAAATGTCTATGAATCTTTGAGCATGCACAAGATAATCTCATACAGAATGTTTCCTTGCCCAAGTTAATGTGTATCTGGAGGATTAGATGAGCTCTGTAATCCCTACTACTTCTCTTAGTCTAGGATTCTCTTCATTAATTTTTCAGACTACTTTACAGTTTGGAATGCATACAGAATCAGCAGGTATGAGTTCAATGCCCAAATATGCTGCCTATTACCGTCTTAATCTTGGCTAAATTCTTACATTTGCCTCTTTCTCTCTCTCTTGCTCCCAATCTTTCTTTTCTTCTTTTTCTTTTTCTTTTCTTTCTTTTTTTTTTTTTTTAATAGTCTCCCTTCTGGGAATTGAAGATACAGTACTGTACAGATCCAGCCTTTCTGAACCTTAGTTTTGTCTTCAGTGGAGTAGGGTTAAAATGCTATGTGCGGGTACTTCTGCACATAGGTGACTGACACAAAGCTTTTAGAGTGGCTTTATACCTGTTGGCAATTAATACCTACAGCCTTGGGGGATTCAAGCAGGGATTTTCTAAGTTATAAAAACAGTGCTCAAGGGGCCTGAGACTCAGTGAGTTACTGGATCTTTGTTTTCCACTTTAAGAAGCAAAGTTCTCTCAACCACATATACAGCCTTCTTGAGTTAGGAATGTCATTTTTTTTTTTTTTTTTTTTGGTCATGAAACAGTTTATTTAATTACTGAATTGATAAAATAGATTAACAGGGATGAAGACATTGAGAATGGCCATTACTCAGAATATACAACCCATCATCAAACCTTGAACTTCTTAGAAGCCAGTTTTATATTTACTTTAAAATTTAACAATTTAGGGTGGCACCTGTAGCTCAGTGAGTAGGGTGCCGGCCCCATATACCAAGGGTGGCAGGTTCAAACCTGACCCCGGCCAAACGGCAACAACAACAAAAAATAGCTGAGCGTTGTGGCAGGCAACTGTGGTCCCAGCTACTCGGGAGGCTGAGGCAAGAGAATCGCCTAAGCCCAAGAGCTGGAGGTTGCTGTGAGCTATGATGCCATAGCACTCTACCAAGGGCGACAAAGTGAGACTCTGTCTAAAAAAAAAAAAAAAAAAAAAAATTTAACAATTTATTTCTGATTGGTAGTCCATCATTGAGCACATATGTAAAATCTAGTTAAATCTCTTTTTTTCTGAGCCTTTATTGTATAGTCCCAATATTCCACCCCAGCCCATGATCTTCCATTCATTTTGCTTGCATCATTTTTTTTAAAGCACAAAGAGTAATTTATTTTTTTTAATTTAAGGTTAACAATGAATTAATCAAAAATGAAAAATGTATAGGTAAAATCTCATTTTAACTTACCTTATCTAAATAAAGAAGTTATGGATATATACTTATGCATTTGGGGATATGCTCTGAGTATTCTCTGGCAACCCTCTCTATCTTAATGAGATTTTTTTATTAAGTCTTTTGCACATAGATCATAAATATATTTATGCCCATTTCAGAGTGTTGATTATTTGTACAAATTGGAGTGCTTCCATCATACTAATCAGCATAGCTTTCATCTCATTTACCCAATTATAGCATTAGGACATTTGTGTTATACACATGATAGAACCAATCACCCCTACTATCCCCTATTATTTCTCCCACCCCCTCCACATCCCTTACCCTTCCATCCTTCATCGTAGACTAAAGTTGTGTTTCATTTTTCATATGCAAGTGTGAGTTATTATAAATTGGTTTCACAGTAGTACTGAGGGCATTGGATACTTTTTTTCCATTCCTGAGATACTTTACTAAGAAGATTTTCCAGCTCCATCCATGTAAACGTAAAGGAGGTAAAGTCTCCATGTTTTTTTACTGCTGCATAATATTCCATGGTGTACATATCACAATTTATTAATCCATTCATGGGTCGATGGGCACTTGGGCTTCTTCCATGACTTGGCAAATATGAATTGAGCTGCAGTGAACAATCTGGTGCAAATATCTTTATTGCCAAATGATTTTTGGTCCTATGGATATACACCTAGAAGAGGAATTGCAGGATCAAACAGCAGGTCTACACTCATTTAAATCCCTGAGTGTTCTCCAAACTTCCTTCCAAAAGGAACGTACTAGCTTGCATTCCCACCAGCAGTGCAGAAGTGTTTCCTTTTCTCCACATCCATACCAACATCTGTTGTTTTGGGATTTTGTGATGTGGGCTACTCTTACTGGAGTTAGATGGTATCTCAGAGTAGTTTTGGTTTGCATTTTCTGATGATGAATATTTTTTCACGTGTCCGTAGGCCATGTGCCTGTCTTCTTCAGAGAAGCTTCTGTTCATGTCTCTTGTCCACAATGAAATGGGATCACTTGTTTTTTGCTTAGTAATAAGTTTGAGTTCTCTGTGGATTCTGGTTATTAGACCTTTGTCAGTAGTATAACTTGCAAAAGTCCTCTCCCATTCTGAGGGCTGTCTATTTGCTTTACTTAGTGTGTTCTTGGCAGTGCAGAAGCTTTTTAATTTGATCAGATCCTAGTAGTGTATTTATGATGTTGCTTCAATTGCCCGGGGTGCCTTCCTCATGAAGTATTCTCCCAGGCCAATTTTCTCAAGTGTTTCCCCTGCACTCTCTCTAAGAATATTTATAGTTTCATGTCTTAAGTTTAAGTCCTTTAACCAGTGAGAGTCAATTTTTGTTAGAGGAGAAAGGTGTGGGTCCAGTTTCAGTCTTCTACAAGTTGCCAGCCAATTCATCT
>CAUYPK010048581.1:0-10934 GCA_963574355.1 Loris lydekkerianus | reverse complement strand
ATTTTTACCACCCATAATTTATAAAAAAATTTAATTTATACTTATATATAATCTGAAACCTGTAACATTTAATATTGGTTTTAATAATCTTTACTAAAATTAACTTAACAAAGCATTGATTTATTTTTTTTTTTTTTTTTTTTTTTTTTTTTTCCCTACCTTGGCATCTACTCCCTGATTTGGGGATAGGGAGAATTTCCTCAACTAGATTTTCTGATAACTAAAACCCTGCAATTAGCGCTTCATTCCTTTGGTTTAAATTGATACAAGTATCCTTGAAGAGTTAATTAAGATTAAGCTTTATCAGCCATGTACATTTTAGCATGAATGAGTTTATCAGCTCCCTTCCAGAAAGTAAACTTTGAGAGATGGAAGGTCAATGGGTGTGTGAGGAAGACATGGAGAAATGTCAGCAGTGGGAAAACTATCAAAAAGGAAAAGATAGATTCATCCCACAATAAAAAAGCTGGAAAATCTTAAATGTGCAACATGAGAGGAATGATAAGTGTGTCATGGAACTGCCATGCAACAGTACATTATGCAGCATATATAAAGGAAGTTCAGGAAGATTTTAATAACTTGGGCTAGCACATGTATTATGAAAGGAAAAAGAAAAACCAAAATTGTGTATAGCAATTGATCAGAAATGTACACAGCTATGATTTAAAAAAATTGATCAGATGTATATAAAATTAACCTATAAAATAAAACCACATGCTTAGAAAAATGAGTAGAGTCTGGGTAGGGTGGCTCACTCCTGTAATCCTAGCACTCCAGGAGGCTGAGGCAGGTGGACTGCCTAAGCTCAGGAGTTTGGGACCAGCCTGAGGCAGAGCAAGACAAGTCTCCAAAACTAGCCCAGTGTTGTGATAGGTGCCTGTAGTCCCAGCTCCTTAGGAGGCTGAGGCAAGAGGATTGCTTGCACCCATGAGCTTGAGGTTGCTGTGAGCTATGATGCCATAGCATTCTACTGAGGGTGGCAAAATAAGTCTCTGACTCAGAAAAAAAGAAAAAAGATTAGAAGAAAATATGTCAAAATTTTAGAAATGGTCATCTTTGGGGAATAATATCTTGTTTGAATCTTTTTGCTTTTAATTTTTCTATATTTCCAAAGTGCTGTAAACAACCCCATGTTTATTACAGTTGTAGATAGGGCTGTGTTTACAAAATAAACAGGCTATGAAGAGAAAATAAAGTAGATGAGCCTGAGAAGAACTTTGTATACATCACAAAGGGCCTGTAATAAGACAATTACATCTGGGCTCTATCCATAAGATATTTGGGTTTAAATCCCAGCACTACTGCTTACTAGTTGGGTGGCCTTGGGCAACTTGCTTAAATTTATTGTTTGTCAGTTTCTTCATCTGTAAAATCTTTACCTCGTGGAGATATTGTAATTTTTTTAATTTTCTAATAATACTAAATTTATTCAATTTAGTAAAAATTTTGATTGTAAGTATCCAATAGTATAAACAGTATAGAACAGATCTGTAGATTTCTAATATATTAATATGAAGTACATGACTATATACAGCATCCTACAAGCAAAGAGAGGCAGAAGGGAAAAAGTTGACTATGGTTGAGGTCTAGTAATAAATAAATATTAATAAATACAGAAGTAAAGATGGGGCCTGGCGAGGTAGCTCACATTTGTAATCCCAACAATCTGGGAGTCCGAGGTGGGTGGATTGTCTGAGCTCTCAAGTTCAAGACCAGCCTGAGCTACAGCAAGACCCCACTTCTAAAAATAGCCAGATGTTGTGGCGGGTGCCTGTAATCTCAGCTGCTCTGGAGGCTGAGGCAAGAGAATCCCTTGAGCCCAAGAGTCTGAGGTTGTTATGAGCTATGATGCCATGGCATTCTACATGGAGTGACAAAGTGAGACTCTGTCTCAAAAAAAAAAAAAAGTAATGATCCATATTATAGTGAATTCTACTACCAATGCTGCAGCCAAAATGTACTCCCCCAAACCCATTTCATCCTCAGGAGGATGATATTGGCTAGACTTAAAATTCACCTTAAAGGGTATGAGAGAACCGATGCAACTAACTGTGTAGTCTGTGCATATGGTGGCTTGCAGCATGTAGGTTTTTTCCAAAAGGAGGAAATATAAAATGTTTAGGTTAAGAACTATAAAACCGTAGGATGTCCATAAAAAGTAACTCACTCCTTACTGTTTTACTATCAAATTTTTAAAATACAGTTTGAAAAGCAAGCACGGTGTCATGTCATTATAAGGCAGGCAAATGCTCATTGTGAAAACTCTGAGCTGGTGATATTTTTCTCCTGAACTTTTAGGAAAGAGGCAATAAGAATTTTTTTAGTTTGGGTTCAACTGAGAGGCTCCAAGTTCAGGCTATCCCAATGTTCAGAAAGCCTGACTAGAAGGAGCCAAAGCCAAACCAACCCACTTAGTGTTAACACACACCTCTTTTCTGTTAGCAATTTTTACATTAAATACAGAGTGGAAAAAAAAAAAAACAAAAAAAAACTAATAGGTTGAAACAAATCAAACATCCATTCTACACAGATAAAACTTTCACAAAGGCTAGCTGAAGTAATCCAGAGCTAAAACTGAATTGTGCAGATTTTTCATGACCAGTCATGTAACACAAACAAAAGTCAATTATTTACATACTGGGAAAGCCCTGTAAGAAATATGCCCCCCAAAGCATTAACCTTTATTTTGTGCCATCCTGAAGGCCTTTATTTTTTCAGGTAGTTGAACCTTTTCATGGAGTGTGCTGTCTGCCAGGGGGTAATGCTTTGGTACTTTTCACATAAGGTCTCACCTATCCTAAAACTTTCTATTTCCCCAAGAGGAGCTTTCATTCTGCTTTAGAAGTTTCACATAAATTAAAATCTTTATTAAATGTTAATATGAAGAGAGGTAGCACAGGAGGCAAAATATAATTACTTTTTCCTTCAAGGTATTTGTAACAGAAAGCTCAGTCTGTCCTGCTTAAAAATCAGTAATACATGTTTGACTCATCAGAACTTTGGCATGACCTTAATATCTGAAAATTATTAACAATGACCTCTAGGGGCAAGTCCATGTTACGGATTTAAGACAAATTTATTATGGTGAGGGAAAACAAGTGTAGCCAGTCATCTTAAAAAATGCCCAACCACTGCTTCTCAATACAGAAAGACTAAAACTACATACTGTTTATCATATAACAAATCCCAACAATGTCCCCTGAAATTCCTCTTAGTTTCATTCATTAGAAGGGGATTAGAAAAAAAAAAAAAAAAGAAAACTTGAAGAGTGCTTTTCAGCAACATTCAGCTTTTCTCTGAAATACTCAGCATCTTAAATATTATGTACAATTCTTTTTTTCATAAGCTAGATGCTGGCTTCAGAGTTTGTGGAACTGGAGAGGGGAAATAACCCATTTGGAAGTATTCTAGAAGTTGTCTTTTGGCAGAACAGCAGGTATCCAAGTTAAAAATAGAAGGGTTGGTTTGTTGCTTTGTGGTCTTTTCAAAATTTAAATCATTTTTGGTTCCCTTTCTACAAAAAAGCTCAGTCAGCACCCGTGAGTGGAGACGGGTAGAGGCTGTGGCCCTGCTCCTCCTGCTCCTCCAGCTTCTCATTGTCCACTTTCTTGTTGCTGCAGCCAGGCTCGCACAGATGTGTGCTGATGAGGATGTCCTCCAGACAGCCTTTATAGATAATCCCACAACATGTTTTCTGTCTTTTCCAATATGTGAAATCAAAGAAAAAACCTGGTGTTCTGTTAGAAGCAGAAGCCATCTCTGTATCCGAGCCCCCATCTGATTTCTGGAGATTGAGCTGGGGAGGTACTTGCGGTGGTACTGTGAGGATCAGAGTTCTGGCATTTAAATACCTTCTGCTGGTGTGATCTGGTTGCATTTTATTCTGTTTTGAGACAGAGTTTTCTCTTTCTTTGGTATCAATGTCATCTTTAGGCTGGGTCCTGCTGTTGCCTCTATTACATGATTCCAGGGTTTGTTTTGTTTTTTGTTTTTGTTTTTGTTTTTATCCTGCTGGCAACTTCTACCTTTTCGTAAGCAGGGCACAGGCATTGCAGATGTCTCCTGAGCAAGTTTCATGCAATCCCAAACAGCTCTAAAGTCCTTTTCGTAGCACTTACTTACTGTCAGTGTGATTTGAGAACTAGAGGACTTAGCCTCTGCAAATACAGCAGCCCGCTATACTTCTGTACTGTTTGGGCTTGTGAAAACCAAAATTCTTTTCTTCTGGGCAATAATTCTCCAAAAGCAGCTATTCTTTGTGTAATAGTGTCCCCAAGGTGTGGAGTGCAGGCCACGCCAACCCCCCCAAGCCCACCCTAAGCACTTTCTTCCTCAACTGACTTATCTAGCAAAAAGAGAATTGAATATAATAATATTGTGTGAAAGGCTTAAAGCAGGACATGGCATACAACAAATATTATCACTAGTTTACATGGAGTCTACCTGGCCAGGCATCTTCTATCTCCCTCTCTCTTGAGCCTGCCCGTATTAATACAAGAGCCCTTATATTGCCCATTACACTTTCATACCTAAAATTTATATAGTGCATACTCATTTGATGCTCATTTAAATTATGCAAGTTTAAAATAGTGAAATATGAAAGATTAGTGAAGTCTGAATATATACACACATTTTGAAATAATAAAAATCTCCCAGACTAAAAAAAAAAAAAAGTCAAGAATCTTTAAAGTTCAAAGCTGGTGGGCCAAATGAATTGTAAACTGTGCTGTTATGTGGCAGTTCCATTTTAGCTGGTAATCAAAAAAGAATCAATGACACTTCCAAAGCACTTATGTATCAGGCACAGTGCTAAGCACTTTATAAATATGAATTCATTTGGTCCTCTCAGAAACGAAGTGAGGCAGGACTCTTGTTACCTCACAGGGCTGTTGGAAAAATTAAATGAGGTATTGTCTTATTATCCTTGTGTCACAGCTGAGGAAACTGATACACAAACAGGTTAAGCTACTTGTCTAAACTCCCTCTGTTAGTAAGAGATGGATCAAGGGTTGAACTAGGTGGTCTGGCTCTGGAATTTGTGCCCTTAACCAATATCGCTTATAAAAGAATACATAGAAAATGTTATGGGAAAATTACTCAGGTTACATGTTTTACTGTATGTAAGAGTCCATTTGCCCATGTCCAGCAGACACTTTGGTGTCTTACTGCTCAAGAGGACACGATACATTTTAGGGGACAGTTGTTGAACTCCTAAATTAGTTGCTGGCATCTAATTCTCTGGGACATCTCTGCCTAAGATAAGAAATGTTATATGAAGAATCACTCTGGGGAGAGGGGAGGCTGGAGACTCCAAGTACTTCTGTTCTATTTTATTTCCTTTGCCTGTGACAGTTATGGACATAAATGATCTCCAATTGGACAAGAGGTAAGAGGCATTTGCCTTGTAAGTCTACCTACGGAGAACTTGAATACTCAGTTCCTAGAAGAAAGAATTCATTCTCCAAGTCAGATAGGAAGAATTGTTAGGATTTTTTATTTTCCTGCAGTAAATGTTAACATCTCTCTTTTTTTCTAAATTCCTTCATCCAAATAAGCCTCAGGCTAATTTTTTTTTTTTTTTTTTTTTTTTTTTTTCGTAGAGACAGAGTCTCACTATACCATGAGGTCACAGGGCACACAGCAACCTCCAACTTCTAGGCTTATGCGATTCTCTTGCCTCAGCCTCCTGAGCAGCTGGGACTACAGGCACCTACCACAATGCCCGGCTATTTTTTTGTTGCAGTTTGGCCGGGGCTGGGCTTGAACCTGCCACCCTCAGCATATGGGGCCGGCGTCCCACTCACAGGCTAATTTTTATTAATTTTATTTTGCTAGCATGCTCTTTCTTTTATGTTTATGTAACTCTTTTATTTCCTTTATTGTTACTGTTTCCTTTTTAAAAAAATATGTTGTCTCATGGCCTTTCCTGTTAGTTATTAAAGAAAGGAGACTTTGACTTTGCCACACAAGGTTAAACCAGCAGGTGACAGCCTGGCTTTATATATCATTTGGGATATAAATGGAAAAGGCATTTAGAAATAAAAAGTAAGGCATCAGCTCCTAAGCATTACCAGCAATAGTTTGCTGGTAGTATCCTCCCATCGTACTACACATGCAGTTGGTTGCTTTGTTCTCACACTGTGGCAGTGGATGAGGTCGTGGGGTGCCAGGGACTCCTTCAGCATCTCAGTGCAGCCTTTCACAACTGATGGCAGGGAGAAGGACACTGTCAGTACATCCAGACACCCTTCTTTTATTTTTTTAAATTTTTAATTTTTTTTTATTAAACCATAAACATATAGATCATGTATGCATTAATGCATTTATGGGATACAATGTGCTAATTTCATATAGAATTAGGAACGCTTATATCACACTTGTTAATATATACCTCATCTGCTTTACTTAATTATTGTGTTAAGACATTTGTACTCTATACTTAGTAGATCCGACATGTACCTTTGCAATAAACACCATACGTGTGATCCCACCATTCACCCTCCCTCGATCTGACCTCCCCACTCTCCTCTCACACACACACCCCCCCATCTTGGGCCATAGTTATGATCTATTCTTCATAATAGTACTGAGTACATTGGATATTTTTTCTTCCATTCTTGAGATACTTTACTAAGTAGGATATATTCCAAGACACCTTCTTTTAAATCTCTTTTTTATTTTCCAGTTGTAATCTGGAACCAACTTACCTTGGAATTGCAAATCCAAGAGGAAAAGGACTGTAACTTATTAAATGGTCACAATAATTCTCCAAGCAATTATCTTATAAAAATGATTGGGCCAGAAGAAACTTATCAGTCAGATGTCCTTGAACTCTTGGCTTCAACAGAACCTTGACCTATGGGCTTTAGTGTTCACTCTGACAAACTGAAGAACAATTCCATTTCATTTTAGAATATGAAAAAAATTCTCTACCTGCATCACACAAGCTGTGTGTCCTCAAGCAAGTCATTTAGCCTCTCTGAAAAGTTTTCTCATCTGAAGACACTGTTTACAGTAATAAATGCAAATGGTTAATACATATTTGAAACATATGAAAAAAATCCAATCTCATCAGAACTAAAGGAAATACAAGTTTAAACTGATATTTGTTTACTAGCTGGGTAAAGATATTTTAATATGAAATATTTTAAATTCCACAATTATAAAATTTATACTTTACACATAAATTGTGAATTTAGAGGAGGTTTGGAGAAATGGGCAATGTCACACACTGCTGGCAGACCTAGAAAATGCTATGACTTTTCTGAGGACGATTAGGCAATTAATAACATCATTAAAAGTGCTTGTGTTCTTTAATTCAGCCATTTTACCTCTAGAAATTTATAACAAAGAAATACCCAAAGATGTGTGCAATGGCTGTTTATCTCAGCTTAGTTGGAAGCAACTTAACTGTCTAGTAAGGTGAATTTTCTGAAGATAATATGTGTAAAAGTACAATGGACAATGGAACACACCATTGAGGGAGTGAAAAGCGTATTTTAGTTTTCAACTGATTTACACAGAATTACATGAGAAATTGAATTACACTGGAAAATGGTAGACACACACAACTATGTTTTGCAAAAGTAAAATTATAAAACAGTAGGTTTTTTTTTTTACAATGAGGATATAGTAATTTTTGTTTGTATACTTGAAAATATAAAACATAAAATATGCATTCTATAATTTCAATTAAATGTATGTGTGTGTGTGTGTAAGAGTAGTAACATGAAAATCATCAATGTGCTTTTTTCCATTGCCCTTCTGAGCTCATGCTCTTTGCCCTACTAGGCAAAGGTGTTCACATGCTTGGGAGATTAGGCTTTGTTACAAGAAGGAATTTTAAGAATGTGGTAACATTCCATTCTGCTTGATATATAGGATTATGTAGCAGGGCAGACTATTATCAAGAAAGAATATTCTATATTCCTTCATTTCCCCATTAGAAGATCAAAAGCCTATGCTGGAAGACCCATCTTACACAATTCTTCTGTAGTATAAGAAATACAGCCCTCCACCTATAACAACCATCACTCTGCCATAGCAGGATGTTAAGACTAGGGAAGAAGAAGAAAAGCACCACTAGTTAAGAGAATGGTGGGGAAAAAAAAGGGAGAAAGGAGAAGAGACTGTGGTCCTGCTTTCTCTCTCTAGGCTTTGTCCAGGAAGGGGATGTATATTTAAAAAAGGATATATATGTATAAAAAAAGGTGGCAGCTCTGTCCCCATGCCCCATTTGGGAGATTACCACCTTGCTGCCACTTACTAACCTGGGGTGCAATCACATCAATGCACATGTGGCAGGTTTGCATTGGTTTGATATTTGCTAATGCTAGAAAGAGTGGATTCTGATGTTGTCAGCTTGATTCAACCATGAATATTCACCATGGACCTTTCACATATAAAAGTGACGAGTGAGTTCATGAACTCATCCTAGAAAAAGTGCTACATACCTCTTTACTGAATATCACTATGGTCACCTTCGAAGTACTGCCCTTGGGGAGCTAAGTATAAATGCCAGCCCCCAAGCCACCGTTCAAAGCAATTTTGGAACTCTGTTTCTGGAATGGCCATCAGAGCTGTTGTATTACCCTTGATGTAAAGAATATCATCAAAACATCTTCCTTTCAATATTTCCTTTATCTTTGGGTAAAGTAAAAAGGCATTGGAGGCCACATAAGGTGAGTAGGGAGGACATTCCCATACAGTTATTTGTTTCCTGGATAAAAACTCCCTCACAGAGAAAGGTATGTGAACTGGTGCATTGTTGTGATACAAGAACCATGAGTTGTTGGCCAAGATTTTTAGTTAAGATTTTCCTGCTTCTCTTTTGATGTTTACTTGGTCTGCTATGCTTCTCATAGTCAGCTGATGACTGTGATGCACAATTCAATAAAATTTTGCAATGTTTTCATCAGTTATTTTCATTACTGGCAGCCCTAACCTCTCTTCATCAGTGATGCTTTCTTTCTCCTCAGAAAAACATTTAATCCATTTGTACACTGCTGTTTTCTTCATGGCCTTATTCCCATAAATTTTGACTAACATGTCTCTAATTTCACTTCCACTCTTGCTAAGTTTGACAATAAATTTAATGTTTGCTTGTTGTTATAATTTAAGCTCCAATATTCTTGCACACAAAAACATGCAAAAATAATGAATATTACTCAGGAAGATACTGCCATGTATCAATGTGAACACAACTGTGAGACAGATATACCAAGGTTATGAAACCTTACTGAGTTGTTTGTACAGTGTTGCCAATGTAAGCACATGTTGGCAAGTTTGTGAACTTAATTGTCAGACTTTCAGATGGTTTAAGCATCTATTGGTGATGGTTGTTTGAGATCATTGTATTTAAATCTTCTAATTTTATCATTCCTTCTGAGTACATTTTCTGGAATCAACCTTTTGGTTATCCTGAAATAGATTTTATACAGAAAAGGCTAGATGAATGTTTAATTTTTTCTGTTTGTTTTCTCAATAACGAATTGGTACACTAGCAACTGCCCATGGTGATTGCTCAGGGTTTTATTTTGTTTTCATTTTCCATAAAGGTATTATGAACACCATGAATTTATATGTGTTGTGGATATATTTATGTGTTCTAATCATGACAGACATGATTCTTTTCCATGTTTAAATTGTCCTATCTTTGGCCAATGGAAGCCCCTTCATTTTGGCTCCTGTGCTTTTTTTGACAACCATTTGTCTTCAATAGAACCTTTGTTTTCTGGCTCAACAGGATGTCCTAAGACCATCTCGTGTATTTCTTGCCTTGGATTTGGAATTAGACACTTTCCAAAGGGGAATAGTATTTCCTCCCATGGGAAATAATATTTAGAAACTATAATCTTGGTGATGAGGGCTCTTCATTAAGAGGTTGCCATTGTTTCTAGGCCTTTTCAGTGGACCGAGCTCAGAAATATGTACTTAATACTAAAAGACAAACAAATAAGTTTTTATACTGTTATTTCCAATCCAATTTTTATTGTGCTATTATATGCATAATAAATTGTGTTATTATAACTATTTTTAAGTATATAGTTTAGTGACACTGAGTACATGCAAATTGTTTTGCCATAACACCATTCATCCTCAGATGTTTTTATCTTCTTAGACCAAAACTCTGTACCTAAACATTAACTCTCTATTTCCCACCTCCTACCCATCACTCAAACTCTAAGAAGACACCATTTTACTTTCTGTAAATATGAATATTTATTTTTTTGTTACTGGGTTATTTCACTTAGCATGATGCCTCTAGGTTCATCCACATTGAATTGTGTGTCAGAATTTTCTTCCTTTTTAAGGCTGAATAATGTTCCATTGTATATACTTATCACATTTTGTTTCTCCATTCATTGGTTGATGGACACTAAGGTTACTTCCACCTGTGGCTATTGTGAATAATGATGCTGAGAACGTGGCATAAAAATATCTGTTTTAATTCCTGCTTTTAAATTCTTTTGTGTGTATACCAAGAAGTTAATTACTAGATCATATGATAATTCCATATTTAATTTTTTGAGGAACCACTATGCTGTTTTCCATAGCAGCAGAAATTTGACATTCCCACTAGCAACACACAGAAGTTCCAATTTCTCTAGATACTCACTGATATCTGTTATTTTTCTGGTTTAAAAAAAAATTTTTTTTAAATAACAGTTGTTCTAATGGGGGATGAACCAAATCAAGTTAAAATTTGAATGAACAGGATTTTAGATGAACTTCTACCATTTTATTCTTCTGTTTCTCTTGTCTTTACCTTGAAAATCTTTATTCTTAAAGACATTAAGGACTCGGATTAAAGATGGCGGCTGAGTAACAGCTTCCCTGTAACTGGGCCTGGCGAATCTGGGGAGACAAGACTCCAGACATCTCTGGCCGGTGGGACCTGCCTACAATCATCCCTTTGAGGACACAGAGAGCCA
>CAUYPK010048580.1:0-19682 GCA_963574355.1 Loris lydekkerianus | reverse complement strand
ACTCCTATCCACTTGGTGATAGATTTTGTACCTTTTGTTTGTATCCTTGTGGTCGCAGCTCGTCTCAGCGGAGTTGACATGCATTCTTCAACGTTCTCTCTTAGTGCAGCTCAAATCCACCAGGTTACTTGCTAAATTTTTGTCCTTTAACTCTCCTTCTGGATGGGAGCCTCTGTGGAAAGCTGGCTTCAGTCAGCCATCCTGTCTCCTCCCCCCAAGTCAAAGATATTGTTGTCTAATGTATCTTATCATAGCACAAAATTCAAACTGTTCATACTACCGTTAAAAAATTTCTTTTGGGAAACATAACATAGAGTGTTTTATTTACAACTGAAGTAATATTGGAGAAATAAAAGTATTAGTTTATATGGTAATGATTATAATGATCTAAGCTTACCACTGTTTTCCATCTTCTCCAATATATTTTAATTGCCAGATTATGCCTCAACAGCTAAAACACACATTTCTTCTTGTCTTAATTATATTTTTTATTTTCTGTATTATATGATTCTGTTACATCTTAAAAGCTTGCTGGCCTCAAAAAGGCTTCCCTTCCCAGGGCTAGCCAATTCTTAGAGCAAAGGGCTCATCTGGGGGAATGTCTTCCATTCCATATGCCAACCAGCCTGTCTTCAGGTGGCTGTAGTCCCAACAACCTCCTTCTCTAACTGTCATACACCAAATCAGTATTTTTCCTGTCCTAAATTAACCCTGCTGTCAAGCAACAAAGTCCTTCCTGTAGGCCAAAACCTGACAAAAGAGAGAATTCTTCAAACTAGCCAGCCCTAAAGGGTTTGTTCTGCTCTGCCTCTCCTTTCTTCAGAAACCCCACAAAGGCTGTGACTTTGGCTTTTCCCGAGACCAGCTTCTGCTTCTGTCTGCTGACCAAAGACTGGTGTTTTCCATATGCCTTGTCGGGCCTGGAACGCCCCCTTCTCTTGGGTAATGTAAGCAATGAAAACCTTTCATTTTCATCTGCCATCTTCCTCTCCAGAAAGTCTGACTGCCCAAGTCACCAGAATAATTTACAAGTTTTTGAAAGAAATTATTGTTGGGTAACTGCATCAGGATCTAGGACTAAGCATAGGCCAAAACCTTTCTTTTCCAACATGGCTATGAATAATAAATTACACACACACAGAAAGGTCTGACAGTTAAGTTCACAAACTTACCACTACATGCGTATGTTGGAAGCACTGTACAAACAGTTCAGTAAGGTTTCATAACCTTGGTTTATCAGTGTCTCACAGCTGTTTTTGTGTCAATGTGTGGTAGGGTCTTCCTGAGTGGCATTTATTGTTGTTGCGTGTTTTTTGTGTGCCATTGTGAGAATGTCACAGCTTGAATTAAAACAATGAACAAACATTAAATTTCTTGTCAAAGGTGGCAAGAGTGGAAGTGAAATTAGTATACATTTGTGGGGATAATTCCATGAAGAAAACATTAGTGTACAAATGGATCAAACATTTTTCTAGGAGAGAGAAAGCATCACTAATCTGAAGAGAGGCTAGTAATGAACAGAACTGATAAAAAAGTGTTGCAAAAATTCATTGAATTATGAATCAGAATCATCAGCTGACTGTGAGGTGCACAGCAGACCAAGAAAATATCAATAGAGAAACAGGAAAATCTTAACTGAAACCTTGGTATGAGAAACGTGTGTCTGTTGCATCACAACAGTGTATCAGTCCACACTGCACTGTCTGAGAGGGAGTTTTTAGCCACTACACAAATAACTGTATTGGAACACCCTCCCTACTCACCTGATCTGGCCCCCATTGAATTTTTTCTGTACCCCAAAATGAACGATATATTTAAAGGGAGACATTGTGATGACATTTAGGACATCAAGGGTAATATGATGCCAGCTCTGATGGTCATTCCAGAAAAAGAGTTTCAAAATTGCTTAGCAGAGTGTATTAGGCACTGGTATCGGTGCACAGCTTCCCAAGAGGAATACTTTGGAGGTGACCATAGGGTTATTCAGCAATGAGGCCTGCAGCACTTTTTCAAGGATGAGTTCACAGACTTAACTATCAGACTCATATATTTATATATTTACATATATGAGTTCACAAACTTATCAGGTATCATAATTTTAATATATTTGTGTACATTATAATATACTTATGTATTTATATATGTACACCCAGAGACACACATGCATACGTGTTTATATAATGTTTGTATATTATTATATAATGATTTGTATATATCTGTTTGTGTACCGACACATAAACACCATTCTGGAAAATAATCAGTGCTATCCTCAGAGTACAGTTAAGATCTCTCAGAAATTTCTGAAAGTAATAAATTTGGGACTGGGAGTGGTAAGCACTATCACAGACACCCCACAATCAGAAGACTTGTTCTAGGTCTAGGTCCCACCCATCACATCCCACCCCAACCTGCAGATCATGGGAGGAGGGCTGCAGTAAATAAGTAAAGTGCATGGAAACAGCCCAGAAAATGATCCTTTATATCACCAAAGACTTTAAATAGAAGCATCAAGCTTAATAATCAAAGAAAACAAACTTGTATATAAAAAAAAAAAATACGGGACTCAGATGGTTCAGAGTTCTCTCTTAGACCCTAGGACTCCTGAATGAGGTAAAAACAAATCTGGCTTGTACAGGTGATTCTTAACCTGGGACATATTCCAAATTGCAAGGAAAAAAGCTATGATGAGAGAAAGTCAATAGTAATAAGGAAACTTAGTTACCCAAGAATTCAAAAAGTTACACTAAACAAAATATCTCTAACCCTAAGAAAAAGAGTACTGCATTATGAAAAATGATAAATTCTGAAAATAAAATTATAATAATTAATTTGAAACTTTAAGAGACAGAAAAAATAAAAATATAATGAATTATAAACATAATTAGTAACCTAAAACTTTAATTCTGAGCATAATGGATTTTAGAAACCTGATCTTTCCTACATTAAAATCTAGATAAAATACATAAAACAACCATTTTTATATATTGGGAAATAGGAAAATCTGAGAGACGAAAAGCAAACATGGAAAGTTCTGTAACTGCCAGAGCTTATGACTTATCATCTATAGGTCATGGACAGGAGGCCAGCAGCCTCCAAGAGCTCAGGAGACAGTTTCAACTCAGCATAAGCTTTGTTCCTGGATACTGATCACTGCGTATGTGTGAAGGAAATTCCTCAAGTCTGGGAGATGGGGTGTGGAAAGCATGACCTACCACTTGCACTCACAGTGTGGGAGACAGTATGTTTCCACCCACGAGGTGTAAAGACCTCCTTGTACATAGCCATCAGGAAGAATTTTCAGAAAGGTTACAGCGTAGTTCTAAATTAACCATAGACTAATAGTGTGCTTTACCCACACCACCAAGCCTTAAAAGCTAAGTCCAAAAGGATCAAACTGTTGCCAAGTAACTTAGTTTGGAACAATATCTCTGTGAATATCTCAATGAATAAACAAAATTCAGTATCCAAAAGGTTCAGCATCCAGTAAAAAAATTATTAGGTGGTCAAAGAAACAGGAGAAAAAACAGTCAATAAAAAAAAGAGGAAAATGACAAAGATAATGGACATGGCAGATGATGATCTTAAAAAGCTTGTAATTATTTCTGTAAGTACAAGGAAAAAGAAAAAAAATGAACATGCTGAGAAGTGGAATACATAAAAAAGGCCCAAATAGCACATCTAGATACAAACTATAATATCTGAAATAAACAATCTTAATGGTTGTGATTAACTGATATCACACTGGATGGTATTTAGTAATAAAAACTATACAAAGTGGAGCGCACAAAAAAAATCAAAAATCAATGACGTGGGAAAATATATATGTGTGACACACACACACAAATATATATGTATACCAAGGGGGGACATCCAGGAGATACTAGGCAAGGAAACATATTTAAAGATAAAAATGGTTGAAATTTTTTCCTAATTTGATAAAAATTGTTAAGTCCAGAAATCCATGAAGTTCAACCAACCCAAACAGAAGAAACAATAGAGCAAGAAAGTAAAAAAGAAAACAAACTAACAAAACCCAAGGTATCCATGGGAAAGTCATGTTAAAAACAAATAGGAAACGGACCAAAACAGGTACATAAAAAGCAAATTGCTGATAACCACTAATAAAGAAGAAGAATTTTAAAGGCAGTGAGATCCAAAATAAACATATAGTTTATATGACAGATCAAGAATAAGAAAAACAGTAGATTTCTTGTCAGAAAGTTAGCAAGCAAAAAAAAAAAAAAAATAATAATAATAATAATAGAGTGACACTTTTGACGTACTGGAAGAAAAATGAAGCTGTCTAGAATTCTATAACCAAAATAAATGATCTCTCAGAGACTTCTTTAGGCAAAAAAATTCTAAGAAATAGTATGGTTGGTAGTTCTACATTATAAGAAATATTAAAGGAGGTTAGAAAGAACAGATCCCAGGAGATTTGGCTCTCCACATACAGGAGTGAAAAGTGTCTATGCAAATAAACAAAGAGGATAGTTTTTCTCATTTTTTAACTCTTCAAAAGGCAATATATTGTTTAAAGCTAAAATGATAAAAATGTATCTATAATACATACGGAATCAAAGTGTGTGACATCCTTCAGAGGAAGGAGAACAGGTAGGCAATGGGCATTCCACGTCGTGTGGCTCTCTCAGTATGCCCGATGGCATGGTCTTCCAGCGTAGCCTGTGTGAGTGAAAAAGGAATATTACAAACTGGATAGCAGTCACTAAAACATAGAGAATAATAGGTAACAAGCAGATAATGGAGATAAATCATAATCATAAAAATTTTAATATGTCCCAAAGGAGGCAGGAAAAGAGGAAAAAAAGAAATAAAGAACAGAAATGACAAATGGAAAATAGACATCTCAGTACTTACAGTGAGTGCAAATGTTCTATCACCTCGATAACAATGAAGAAGACAGGCCTCTTCTGAGAGTACAAGTGGAGAATTTTACATCATATACAGACACCTGCCTAAGGGAGTATATGTTCTTAAAAAGGTTTGCAGAATTCATGTGTAAGACTATAGCTCTAATGTAATGCCATCGGCTCATGAATATAGTATAAGCTTTAATTTGAGAGGAATGTACACAAATATTAGAGAATGAGAAATCTGAAAATTCAGAAGAAGTGAAGTTGTTTTGTTGTGATTTTCAGCATCATAATTTGTTAAGGTTTGGGTGATAATCGTTTTTATAATTTTAGATTTTGGCTGTAGCTAAGCACGAGAAAAAAGAGTTCATCTGTTCTATTATTGGGATCCTTTCCAAATATGTTGAATTCCCAAGCCCAGGCTCGTAATTAAAAACAGCTTCTAAAATTGGAGTCTCTGGGACTACTGAGCATCTATCTCTTGACCAGCTGCTTGGCAGCTAATGTGTGAAAGCGTCAAAGACTTTCCAAAAGTCATTGTTTTTTATTGCAAAATAAACATATTTAATCATTTGGCTAAAGAGACAAGATTCATTTTAAATGGCTTTATGTTCTAAGAGCTATGGAAGGATGGTCTAGTATTCTTAGATAGGAGTATAAACAAAAAACCATTAAATTCTTTGGCTACAAAGACGTTATTTACTTGCCTCCTAACCTTTTCTTATTTACATTTAAAACATTTTCATCTCTCCTGAACATCACAAAATTTGACTTCTTAATAGTTTCTCTATTCTGAAAAATTCCAATATGAATGTAATTGCAGTTCTACACTTTCTTTTCTCAAAATGTTAATAAAGTATTTCTCCATAATTGTAATTTTAAAATGATTCTCAATTTTAGGAAAAAATAAGAACTATAATTCATCATATGTCCATAACCTTTAGTAAGTTATTTTATTTTAATTAGGAACTGTCATATTTATCTTTTAAATATTTTGACATACATTTAATATTCTGTATTATTGCCAGCTATTTAATAGGTACTTATAATCACACATTGAAGAAGTGCGGTTTCTGCTTTCATGAATATTATGCCTCAGTAACTTCTTTAGGTCAATGTACCATTATCACAGGTAAAATGAGTCTTTATGGCTTTTACTTTTTTTTTGGGGGGGGGGCAAAGTCTTATTCTGTCAACTGGATAGAAGGCAGTGGTGTCATCATAGCTCACTGCAACCTCAGCCTTCTGGTCTCAAGTGACCCTCTTGCCTCACTCTCCAGAGTATTTGGAACTAAAGATGGTACCATGACCAGGCTAAGTTTTCTTTTTTTACATTTTCTTTGGGCAGATCAATACTCTCCGAAGAACTTAATTTAGAGTAGAAATGGAGCCTTGCTTTTGCTGAAGATGGTCTCGAACTCCTCAGCTCAAGCGATCCTGCAGAATGCTGGGATTGTAGGTATAATCCTTTGCAGTTTTAAAAATGATTTTGTTTGAGTCACTTTTTTGACAGGTAAATTTTACTAGTAGGATACCTTTAACCATGTTTTTAATTTTTAGAAAATATTCCATTCTTTTATTTGTGTTTGAGTTAATTAGAACAAGATTGTAGTAAGTTAATCATCATAAAGGTTTTGGGTAAAATCAACTACTATAAAAGTACAGACTATTCAACTTTGAGCGAACAAACACAGTGCTTTTGCAACATACATTCTAACAAAATGATTTTCTGTAATAAATATTTTTAGTTACTACTTTCAAATAGCGGGTCTTGGAATGCTTCTTGCAAACTGTATGAAAGGAAGCACTTTGGCTTTCTTGGTAAGCAGACTTAGACATGTGGGCTTCAAATACATATGTATATTATATATAGATATATAATACTTATTTTACTTTTTAAAGACAAAACACTTTAAGAATTCTGTAAACAAATCTCAGTTTTCACTGCCTTGATTAAAAGGAATCTACAAACTAACTAAAGAACTTAGATAGCTAATTAATCAAGTCAAGTGTAATCAGGCTGCTGGAAAAGTGAGTTCAAGTGAATCCTGCTAAAACATTTCAGCTGTGAGGCTTCCCGTTCTGTATGAAATCTTTGCATTCAATGTAAAATGATAAAAGTGGGAGAAGTTAACATTTATAATATTAAAAAGCTTTTGCTAACTAGACTACGTGCACCTGACACGTAACCTTTTAATCTCTAAATTTGAACACACTGATTGAAACAATAGAATATAAAAAGGTAAATAGTCTCAGTTCATGAAACCCATGACTGATTATTTCTATTCATATTATAAGTGATATGATCAGTGTAGTTATCCTTCCTTTTTTTTTTTTTTTTGTTCTTCAAAAATTTGTAAAAAGCTAAAAAATCTTTTAAGTTTTTAGAAGGCTTCTTTGATTTGTCATGACTGTCTTTGGCAATTTAAAGTACTTGTGATAAACTCAGATTAAAGAAGAAAAAATAAACAACAGAGAGTGTTGATTATTCTTCACCTGAGAGAAAGTCATCAATGAAGACAAGACAGAACACAAATAAATTTAATGGAAGTGATAACTGACTTGGAATTATGAATGAGCCTTATTTCTGACAGACCGTGCTCATGGGTAGTGGGTGCTTATTGTCTAAAAACACTTTTTATATTTCTTAGTAAAGGTGGACTGTGGCTTGCAGTTTCTGGCTGCAGTTTAATGTCTAGCTAGGACTGAGTTAGAGAATATAGAACTTAGGAGTTTATTTTCCATGCTGTGGTAAATACAACTATAGCTTCTGGAGTCTGGCTGCTAGTTTTTAAGTCTGATCTTTGGTGCAGGATTTTTAAAAACTTACTAGCAGTCACATGAAACCTGTCAGAGACTAACATTTTTAAATGTGTAGAATAAAATACATAGATTACAGAAGACATCAATTATAATGACGTAAAGATATCAAAGTAACTTTAAAAGTAAATTGATTCTGTAGTATTATGTATGCTTTCTTGGTGTGTTTTATAACTGTACAATTCTCTTAAACATAGGCAAGGAAGGCAAAGTTAATTTTATTTTATTTAGTCATGCATAATTCATATATAATTACATATTTATTTAAATAATGCATATAATTTGCATATAATTACATGCACTTTTTTTTTTTTTTTAAGATTTTAAGTGTACTGTTCGATAAATGTATACATTCATGAAACAGACACCCCATAAGATACAGAATATTTTCATCACGTCAGAAACTTCATGTTTGTTTTTTTCCCAGTGAATTCATTCCACCTACAGAAAACCATTTACATGATTTCTTTCACCATGACTTAGCTTTTTCTGTTGTAAAACTTTATGTAATTGGAATAATACAGTATATCAACTTTTGCATCTGGCTTTTTCTTCAGGATAATGATGAATCCATGTTTTTGCATGATAGGAGTGTATTGCTGAGTAGTAGTCCCTTGTCTGCCTACACATAATTTGTTTATTCTCTTGTTCAGAGATTTAGGTTGTGCTCAGTTTATTTCCAGCCTTATGAATAAGGCTGCCAATAACATTTCTGCACAAATCATTTTAGTCACATATATATTCTATGTTATACATGCTGAATAAACTTCTAAGTAGTGAAATTGCTGGGCAGTTACATGCTTAACTTTATTTATTTATTTATTTTTAATTAAATTATAACTTTGTACATTGATGCATTTATGGGGTTCAGGGTATTGTTTCGATATACGATGTGAAATGCTTACATTGAAATAAGTAACACATCCATCACAATTATACTCATTTCTTAATAGCCTTTAAATGTACCATTGCAGCATGTACATTAGGTGAGGTCCCCCCAAATGCCCTTCCTTCCTCCAATATCCCTCCCTCCCATCCCCCTCTCTCCTCTTTCCTTCTCCTTTCTGGACTACAGTTATGTTTTGACATTCATATGAGTGTATATGTGGTTATATTAATATATTGATTTTATAGTAATATTGAGCATATTGTATACTTTTTTGTCCATTCTTGAGATACTTTACTAAGAAGAATATGTTTCAGCTCCTCCAGGTAAACATAAATGATGTGAAGTCTCCATCTTTTTTATGGTTGCATAATATTCCATGGTGTACATACAACACAATTTGTTAATCCATTCATTGGTCGATGGACACTTGATCTGTTTCCAGGTCTTGGCTATTATGAATTGGGCTGCAATAAACATTCTGGTGCAAATGTCTTTGTTGTAACATAATTTTTGATCATCTGGGTATATACCTAGTAGAGGAATTGGAGGATTGAATGGTAGGTCTACTTTTAGTTCCTTGAGTGTCCTCCAAACTTCTTTCCAAAAAGGCCGTATTAGCTTTCATTCCCACCAGCAGTGTAAAAACATTCCCTTCTCTCCACATCCATGCCAAAATCTGTAGTTTGGAGATTTTGTGATGTGGGCTAATCTTACTGGAGTTAGATGGTATCTCAAAGTGGTTTTGGTTTGCATTTCTCTGATGATTAAGGATGATGAACATTTTTTCATGTGTTTGTAGGCCATGCACCTGCCTTCATCAGAGAAGTTTCTGTTCAACTCTCTTGCCCACATAGAAATGGGGTTATTTATTCTTTTCTTATTGATTAGTGTGAGTTCTCTGTAGATTCTAGTTATCAGACCTTTGTTTGAAGCATAACCTGCAAAAATCTTCTCCCATTATGAAGATTGTCCACTTGCTTTACTTACTGTGCTCTTGGCTGTGCAAAACATTTTTAGTTTGATCAGATCCCAGTAATGTGTTTTTGATGTTGCATCAATTGCCCCGTGGGTCCTCCTTATAAAAGATTCTCCCAGGCCAATTTCTTCAAGTGTTTTCCCTGCACTCTCTTCTAGTATTTTTGTAATTTCATGTCTTAAGTTTAAATATTTTATCCAGTGAGAATCAATTTTTGTTAATGGTGAAAGGTAGGGATCTAGTTTCAGTCTTCTATAGGTTGCCAGCCAGTTCACCCAGCACCATTTGTTAAATAGGGAGAATTTTCCCCACTGAATATTTTTGATAAGCTTCTTGAAGAACAAATAATGATAAGTAGCTGGGTTCATCTCTTCATTCTCTATTCTGTTCCATAAATCTAGCACTCTGTTTTTGTGCCAGTACCATGCTGCTTTGATCACTATAGATTTGTAGTATAGCCTGAGATTTGGTAATGTGATACCTCCTGGTCTGTTCTTATTTCTAAGTAATGTCTTTGCTATTTGAGGTTTTGTTCTGATTACATATAAAATGAAGTACTAATTTTCCAAGTTCTTTAAAGTATAAAAATGGTGCTTTAATAGGGATTATATTGAATCTATAGATTGCTTTGGGTGGTATGGACATTTTAACAATGTTGATTCTTCCCAGCCATGAACATGGGTATGTTTTTCCACTTGTTAATATATTCATCTATTTCTTTTCTCAGAGTTTTATTATAGTTCTCTTTATAGAGATCTTTCACATCCTTTGTTAGGTAAATTTCCAGATATTTCATCTTCTTTGGCACTATTGCGAAAGAAATAGAGTCCTTGATTGTTTTTTCAGCTTGACTATTGTTGGCATATATAAAACTTACTTACTTGTAAGTATTAATTTTGTATCTTGTGACACTGCTGTATTCCTTGATCACTTCTAAGCGTTTTGAAGTTGAGTCCTTGGGATTTTCCAGGTATAGGGATCATGTCATCAGTGAGGAGTGAGAGTTTATCTCCTCTGACCCTATTTGGATACCCTTGATCACCTTCTCTTGCCTGATTATGATCTCTAAGATTTCCATGACTATGTTGAATAGCAGTGAAGACAGTGGGCATCCTTGCCTTGTTCCTGATCTGAGTGGAAATGTTTTTAATTTTACACCATTCAATATGATATTGGCTGTGGGTTTGCTATTGCCTCTATCAGTGTAAGAAATGTTCCTCTACCCTTATTTTCTTAAGTGTTCTGATCATGAAAGGATGCTGGATATTATCAAAGGCTTTTTCTGAGTCAATTGAGAGAATCATGTGGTCTTTGTTTTTTATTTTATTGATGTGATGTATTATATTTATATACACATATATACATACACATATGTTGAACCAACTCTGTAATCCTGGAATAAAACCAACTGGATTATGGTATATAATTTTTTTGATGAGTTGTTGAATTCTGTTTGCTAAGATCTTATTGACTATTTTTGCATCAATATTCATTAATGATATTGGTCTATAATTTTCTTTCTTTGTTGGATCCTTTCCTAGTTTGGGTATCAGGGTGCTATTGGTGTCATAGAATGTGTTGGATAGTATTCCTTCTTTTTCTATGCTTTGGACAATGTTGTATAATATAGGTACTAGTTTCTCTTGAAAGTTTTGATAGAATTCGAATGTGAAGCCATCTGGTCCTGAACTTTTCCTTTTGGGGAGAGATTTCATGTTTTTGATTCTATTTCACAGATTGATATAGGTGTATTCAAGATTTCTAATTCTTTCTGCTTGAGTTTAGAAAGGTGGCGTGCTTCCAGGTATTGGTCTATTTCCTTCAGATTTTCATATTTCTTGGAATGAAGATTTTTGTAGTAACCATTGAGGATTTTTTGAATTTTTGAAGTGTCTGTTCTTATTTCTCCTTTATTGTTTCTGATAGATGATATTAGAGATTTTACTTTTCTATTTCTGGTTAGGTTGGCCAAAGGTTTATCAATTTTGTTAATCTTTTCAAAAGCCCAACTTTTTGTTTTATTGATCTTCTGAATGATTCTTTTGTTTTTAATTTCATTTAAGTCTACCCTAATTTTAGTTATTTCTTTTCTTCTGCTGGGTTTGGGGTTGGAATCTTCTTTCTTTTCCAGTTGCTTGAGATGATCCATTAAGTTGTTGGCTTCCTCTCTTACTGTTTTCTTGATGAAGGCTTCTAATGCTATAAATTTCCCTCCTAGGACGGCTTTTGCATTATCCCACAGGTTTCGATAATTTGTGTCTTTGTTGTCATTTTGTTCCAAAGATTTGGTGATTTCCTCAATCTCATCTTTGATTTAGCTACCATTTAGCCTAAGATTATTTAGTTTCCATGACTTTGTTTGAGTATGAAGATTACTTTTGCTGTTGAGTTCAACTTTTATACCATGGTGGTCCGAGAAGATACAAGGAATAATTTCTACACTTTTAAATTTTCTGACGTTAGACTTGTGTCCTAGGATATGATCTATTTTGGAGATGACCCATGGGCTGATGAGAAGAATGTATATTCAGTTTTATTAGGGTGAAACATTCTGTAGAGGTCTGTAAATTCCATTTGTTCGAGGGTCAGTTTAAGTCTAATATTTCTTTGTTTAGTTTCTTCTTGGAGGATCTACCCAAAACTGTCAAAGGAGTGTTAAAATCTTCAATTATTATAGTGCAGGAAGATATCAAGTTGTTCATCTTCATTAGGGTCTGCTTGGGTGTTTTCCTTGACAAATACATAATGACCTTCCTTATCTTTCTTTATCTTTGTTAGTTTAAAGTCAATTGTATCTGCTACTAAAATTGCAACCCCTACTTTTTTCTGGTTTCCATTTGCCTATATTATACAGGTTGATCCCTTCACCTGAATCTATTTTTGTCCTATAACGTAAGGTGAGATTCTTGAATATAGCAGATATCTGGTCTGAGTTTAGGTATCCAGTTAGCCATACTGTGCTTCTTTAGAGGACAATTTAAACCATTCACATTAATTGAGAGGATTGGTAAGCCTGCTTGTGTTTTGGCTGTCATGATTCCAGATGTCCAGCGGACATTTTTAATCTTTTCATGACTGTGGAAATTGGGTTTTGTTCAAAAATTTCTGGGTGAGTTTACTTTGGAGGTAGAGCATTGTGCTGGTCATCATGGAGGATGGGTCTGAGAATATCCTGGAGAGCTAGTTTAGTTATGGCAAAATTTCTTCAACATGTGTATGTCATTAAAGTATTTGATTTCTCCATTGCAAATGAAGCTTAGTTTAGCTGCATACAGGATTCTGGGCTGGAAGTTGTTTTGTTTTAGGAAATTGAAGGCCAATGACCTTCTTCTGGCTTAAAATGTTTCAACTGAGAGATCTGCAGTTATTCCTATGCTTCTTCCTTTGTAGGGGATGTTTTTCTTACATCTGGCTGCTTGCAGAATTTTCTTCTTCGTCTTAACTTTGGCAAGTTCATCACAATGTGTCTAGAAGATGCTTTATTTGGATTGAGTCTTCCTGGGATTCTGAAACTGTCTGCTATCTGAAGTTCTGTATCTTTTGAAATGCTTGGGAAATTCTTCTCCAAAATCTCTTGGAGGTAGAACATCTGTACCTTTAGGACCATCCTCTTCTCCTTGGGGATTTTGTATAAGATGAATGTTTGATCTTTTGGGGTGATCCCACAACTCTTTCAGGGAATGATCAGTATTTGCTCTCCATTTGTCTGCCTCTTTGAGTGTTTGAGAATGTTCAAAATCTTTGTCTTCAGTTTCAGAGATCCTTTCTTCTGCCTGGTCAACTCTATTACTGAGGGATTCTACTTTATTTTGGAGGTCCTCAAGTAACTTTTTTATTTCCTTGAGCTCTGCTATCTCTTTTCTCATTATGTCCATATCTTTGGTGACTTGGGCTTTGAATTTATTAATTTCTTGAGACAACTTTAGAACTACTCTTTGGAATTCATTCTATCTTTTCTTCCATTCTATTTATCTCATTTGCCATCCATATTCTGAATTTGATTTTTGACATTGTTGCCATTTGTCTATACAACGCATCTTCAGTTGTATCTTCTTTGTCATTTTTTGGGGGGGGTGGGAGGGGGTTGATTCATGTTGCCAGAGTTCTTATGTTGAGTCCACACTATGTTTATTTCCACCATTTGGTTATTAGAACTGGTAGGGTGAGATTGAATTGGGGCTCCCAGGTAGTAGAGATAGCCCCTTACCAATGCACTTACCTTCTACAACCTTACAAAGGCCCCTTTCAGAGTTTTGGATGGAGACTCTGAGGACCTTCTTGGTGAGATAGCACAATCTAGCTCTGTTTTGGTATCAGTCAACCTCTACCCTAGACTGAGAAAACATAGTATTAGGTTTAAATCTTGACAGTGAAGAGATACAAGCAGCTGCAGTTCCCAGCCCCTGCCCTTCAGTTCTTTTCTGCTACAGAACTTCAAAGGTCAAGCTAAGAATGTCCCCAAGTGGACAGCCTCAGACACAGGTTCCAATTAAATTATCTCAGGCAATGCAAACCCTGCTCAACAGAGAGGGGACTCAAAGGTCTCCAACAGCACAATTTGAGCCAGGGATCCACACTCCCCCACCAGACTCAGTCCACACTGTTGTCTGCTTCTCTGCTCACAGGCCCAGTTGGAGCCAGGGACCATGCCCCTGCCCACTGGTCTCAGTCCACACTCAGCTAGCCTCTGCTTGCCAGACCAGTTTGAGTCAGGGGACCATGCTCCCACCTGTCAGTCTCAGTCCACTGCCTGGCAAGCCTCTGTTGGGAGTCTCTGTTGGAGTCATGGCAGTGGACCCTGACTTCCAGTCTCAGTCCACACCCAGCTGGCCTCTGCTTGCCAGACCAGATAGAGTCAAGGGAGCATGTCCCCACCTGCCAGTCTTAGTCCACTGCCTGGCAAGCCTCTGTTCATAGGCTCTATTAGAGTCAGGGTCCTACACTCTGCCAACAGGTCTCAGTCCTCACCTTGTAAGCCTCTGATCACCAGCCCCACTGGAGATAGGGGACCATGCCCTGGCCCTCAGGTCTTGGTTCACACCCAGTAAGCCATTGCTTTAGGGTTCTGTTGGAGTCAGGGGACCACACCCTTGCTCTCAGGTCTCAGTCCATGCCTAGCAAGCCTCTGCTCACAGGCCCAACAGGGGCTGAGGACCAGCCCTATCTGCCAAACTCAGTCCACACAAGGCAACCACTCTCCTGTGTGGGTGCTGTTGGGGCTGGGGCTTCTGCACCCTGTCCCACCAGACACAGCCCAAATCGAGAGTCAACACCACCCCTGACCAGGCATAGTCATAACTAGGGGACTGTTCCTCCTCCTGCTGAGTGTCCCTTTCTTCCCACACCCTCTTTTGTCCCATTAGTCACAGATTCTGTCCTGATGGTTGGCGTTCCACACTATTCCCAGATCTCTCAGGACAAGACCAAACACTCTGTGCTCTGCAGGGGGCAGTACTTCAGACCGCCATGTGAGGGGGATAGAGTGGACTAGGAGTTTAGACTTATGGGGAAAAAAAATATGTTCCATTTTATGCCTAGCAGGGTGGTATCTAGGTTCATAAGTGGGACCTCCCTGGAGAAAGAGATCCATAGTTTAGTGGCTCTCTCCAGTAAGGTAAAAATGAGAGGTCTTTCATTCCCTGCTCATTACAGATAGCCTTCGACAGGCCCCCTGATTGAGGGAGGGGTCTCCTGTCCTCTAGTTGATAGGCTTTGTACCTACAATTTGTTTTATTGAATGCTCTTCCTTGGAGTTACAGCTTCCCAAACTTCTTTCTTGGCTCAGCTCCCCACCTTTGACTTCATAGAGTCTGGTTCAGTCCAGTTTTGCTTCCACTCCTCAAGAGCCTCTGCCAAGGGTTGCTACCAGCCAGCCATCTTCTCAGAATTCCCCTACATGTTTAACTTTAAATGAAACTTCAAAAGAGCTTTCCAAAGTGGTGGCACCATTTCAAAATCCCATCAGCAAGGTCTGAAGTGCAGATTATTCCTTTCCTTTGCAAACACGTGATACTGATGTAAAAAAATAACAACAACAAAAGGCTCAGCGCCCATAGCTCAGTGAGTAGGGTGCCAGTCACATACACTGAGGTGGTACATTTGAACCTGGCCTGGGCCTGCTAAACAACAATGACAACTGCAATAAAAAAATAGCTGGCATTGTGGTGGGCACCTGTAGTCCCAACTACTTAGGAGGCTGAGGCAAGAGAATTGCTTAAGCCCAAGAGTTTGAGGTTGCTGTGAGCTGTGATGCCACAAGCCCAAGCTGTTGTTGCGGTTGTGTAGTGGTACCTCCATTTGGATTTCCAGGATAATTTAGGGTATTGAACATTTTTTCATGTGCTTACTGAGCAATTACATATCTATCTTTTTTTTTTTTCCCCCTAAAAGGTTGAGGTTTAGTTTTATTGAACTTTGGATCTAAGATCATTTAATCAATTTTTTAATTAAATCATAGCTGTATACATTAATGCAATCATGGTACATATCTATCTTAGTGAAATATCTGTTCAAATCTTTTGCCTATTTCTTTATTGTGTTATTTGTATTTTTATGTTTGAATTGTAAGAATTAGACACATACATTTGTTATAGATATGTTCTCCTAGTTTTGGCTTGGTTTTGAAGTTTTTTAGCAGTTTTTTAAAGAACCTATTTTTAAAAATAGAAAAAAAATGTATAAAAGAAAGTCCAATTTTTTTCCTCCTGGTTAGTCCTTTTCTTCCTGATGTGAAAAATAATTACTAAATTCTAAAGTCTAAAGGTGTTAGCTTATATTTCATCTTAAAAGTCTAATATGTGTCGTTTTAACTTTTACATTTTGGCCCATAATTAATCTCAGAGCCATTTTTGTGGGTGATGTAAGAATAGGGTTGAGGTTAATGTTTTTTTCATAGAATGATCAAATTGTTTTAGTACCACGTGCTAAAAACAAAACAGACAATAAGAAAAAAATAATCGCTCTTTCCCCACCTTGGCAACTTGGTGGATGCCAATCAACTCTGTGTGTGTCCTCTACCTATAGACACTCCAGTGTGTTTCTTTTCACTCTGTGTCTACCTTCATGACTTGATTACTACAGAGCTATAATTTTACTTCTTTATTTACAATCTATGTACCTTTTATTTATTTTCCATTATTATACTAGGACCTTCTGTATTAAAAACAAAAGTGCAGATGATGGACATTCTCATTTTGTACCCAATCTTAGGGGAAAACATTCAGTATTTCACCATTCACTTTGGTATAAATTATAAATAATTTTCAGAAACATTTAATCTGATTGGTAACATTATCTTCTATTTCCATTTAAAAATTCCTAGTTTATTGAATATGCTTTTTCTGAATGGATGTTGTTTTTGCCTAATGCTTTTTCTGTCTCCATTAAGATGATTATATAATTTTTCTTCTTTATCCAATTAATGTGGTAAATTACAGTGATTAATTTTCTAAAGTTAAACCAGTATCTCATTCTTGGGAAAACCTGTACTTGCTCATGATGGGGCACTCATATTGAAGAATTCAATTTACTGATATTTTGTGGAGGATAATAGTGTCTTTGTTCATTTAGTATATAAGTCAAACAATATAATATTATTGTTAGATTTTCAGTATAAGGGCTATTTGGGCACCATAAAACAAGTTGAAATGTGAGTATAAACATAAACACTAAAGTGGTTTTGACAAAACAACCTATATGTCATATTGGACACCTAATTCATTATAATTTTGTGTTTTAATGATTACGTGCTTTAAAAATACCAATTTTCAAAGCTATGTTAAATATTCTTCTTTGTAATGGGTTAATATCATCCAAATACCTCTTTTTTTCAAATAAAGGCTTTGAAATTTTTTACAATTAGGAAGCTGTATGTTTTATAAGAATAAAGATGTACTTGAAATATGTCTGAAATGCCAGAGAGTGCAAAACTCTCGTTCCTGATAGCTATTGCAGTAGTATGAAGGAGAATCTCATTGGTTCAACTCAGGTTGTGCACCTGTTTCTGACTGAATCTTGTGGCCAGGGTAACACATTTAGAGCTGAAGTGAGAGAGGAGGTCAATCCCTTTTATAACCACACGGATTGACCAGAACTGCTATAGAATGTGGGAATTTTGAGTCACCCAAGGAATGTATATGTAGTATAGTAGGGGGAAATTTTGTGTTTCATTTTTCTGCTAAAAACCAAGTCAATAGCTTCTCTGAGCCTTACCTCCAGTCTCTGTCTAATATTTACACTGTTGATGCAATTTGATTTCTTAGATACATTCTCTATTAGTTTCTGTTACAAGATGATTTGGGGGTTTGTTATTGTCTCTTGACATTTCTTTTTCTTTTTCCAAGAGAACCTTGTATGCCCTATACCTTTTCTGCCTATATTTTCTCTCTATCTAAAGATCTATCCCACATTTTTGTTACTGACGCAATGTAATTAACTGCCAAATTTTAACAATTTTTTACTTTCCAAGTGCCATACCTGTTCATTTGAAGGTCTAGTCAGGTCTTCAAGCCCAGGATGACTAAAGTAAAGTTTAGAATTCGACCCTCCTCATGTCTGCCTCTCTTTCTATATTATTTTCTTGAGTAAAATTTCCTAACATACAGTAAGAAATTTTCAAGCCATCTCAGGAATGCTACTTCTTAGTGATCATTAAGCTTCAATTTCACATTTGATTTGGGGAAGACAGATCAATGTTGTCTGATAAAGTTATATGGGCTTTCCCCCCTGACCTCTTCACAAAATAGTGTTTTATTTTAAAAAATATTTAAAGACAGGGTCCAGGGTGGCTTTCTGGGCTCATATGATTCCCAGTAATGCTGCCTGCAAAGAAGGCTTTAGTAGAGTGATTGGCAAGGCACACGGGCAGAGAGCCAGGAAACCCAGGTCGTAGGTGAGTAGAGCACAGCAGGTGGGGCAGTCAGGCTGTCTTGGGTAAGGACAAATGAGTGGATGAGTGCATCCAATCTAAGTGGAAACAAGTTGCTCTTAAGACGCATCCATCAATTAGTGTGCATGAGCTTTCTTATAACAATATAAGTAGTTTATAAAACATATGAACATCATTTGTAAAAAGGAGACTGAAAGATAGAAAATATTGTCAGAAAACAAATTAACAGGAATAAAGATGCTACAGTATTTGCTATGTTCAAAGAATAACAGTAAGTTCATATGACTGAATCATTTCATATGTGGTTCAGAAATTTTACAGGAAATGAATTCTTTGTTTTGATTTTCTGAGAAAAGTCTTTATGTCTCCTTCGTTTTGAAGAATCATTCCACTGTGTATGGAATTCTAGATCGTTGGTCTTTTACTTTCAAAATTTCAAATGTTTCACTCCATTCTCTTCTTGCTGGTATGATTTTTAAAGAGAAGTCAGCAGTAATTCTTCTCCTTGTTATTCAATAGGTGAAATGTTGTTCCCATTGTTTTTTTCCAAGACTTTACCTTGCCCTTTGTTTTCTGGATAGGTTGTACTGGTTTTGTATATTTGCTTTGTGTTGATCAGATTGCTATTTCTGAGTTTCTTAGACCTGAGATTTTGTGTTTGTCACAAACACTGAAAAATTCATGAGCCTTATTACTTCCAGTGTTTTATGTGCTTTATATTTCTCCTCTTCTTCTACTGTTTTGGTATTCCAGGACATTTTTTAAAATTGTCCCACAGACCTTGGGTGGGCTGTTCTTTTTGCATTCTTTTCTTCCCTTACATTTCAATTTGGAAGGTTTCCATTGACCTATCTTCATTTTCATGAATTCTGTCTTTTTTTTCTTTTTTTTTTTTTAATTGTTAAATCATAGCTATGTACATTAGTGTAATCGCCTGTACCCATTCTAAGATGCACCATAGATGTGGCCCCCCTCCCCCCTCCCTTCCCCTTCCTTGGCCCTTTCCCCATAGTCTTGTGATATAGTTGGGTTATAGCCTTCATGTGAAAGCTATAATTTAGCTTCATAGTGGGGCTGAGTACACTGGATACTTTGTCTTCCATTCCTGAGATACTTTGCTAAGAAGAATATGTTCCAGCTCCATCCATGTAAACATGAAAGAGGTAAAGTCTCCATCTTTCTTTAAGGCTGCATAGTATTCCATGGTATACATGTACCACAATTTGCTAGTCCATT